>CM042892.1:7884647-7915977 GCA_023653625.1 Triadica sebifera
AATAAAATTATTTGATTTAATAGTACTGCAATTTATAATTTATTTAAATACTTATTAAATTAATATATTATATATTAAATTTTATTACTTACTTTTTTTTTTTAATTTGGATAATTTTACTAGTTATTTTTTTAAAATTTATGGTATATGATGGAAGATACAATTTAATATAATCTGATTCAAATTGATACCATTATACAATAAAGTGACACTAATATTTAAAAGCATCATAAAAAAATCGCCAAATATCAATTATATGAGAAAAACTCGACCCAGAAAATTTCTGATACAGAAAATCTATTTCATCATATAAAAAAGAGTGGGTAGTGATTGGAAATATATTATGCAACATTTATTATTATTATTATTATTATTATTATTATTATTATTATTATTATTATTATTATGGTTTTGCAGGTACCAGTAGACCAACCCTGCGTAGCATTAGACATGGTGGGGGCAATTACACAATCACCAGCGGCAGCAACTTCTTCGGTAGCTTACTCAAGTAAAATAGAGAAAAACAAAAAACAAAAATTAAGATTTGTAAGAGAGAGTAGTATTATACATAAAAGCTGAACCGAACCCACAAGCAAAAACTAGTACGGAATTGGAAATTAAAAAAAAAAAAAAAACTTCATGACCACTGCTTTTCAACAGTTTCCCAACTCCATTTGCTGTGATTCATTTTTTATTTATTACACAGTAAACAATTATTTAATTTACTATCAATTAGAGTTAATATATTATTTTTTGGTTCAGTACTATCGATTTTAACTAAATTTCTTTGTTATTTTGTCAAATTGAACTAACAAAAATCAAGCTAAACTGTTAATTACTTTAATTCGGTTCGGTTGTCATTTCTTTAAAATAATTCAGTTTGATTTGAGTTGGATTGCACACCCTTAAAGTGTGAATTTTGCTCGAATTTTTTTTGTGTGATAATTATTGCTTTAAAATCAAAATTTGAATATAATTATTGTGGAAGTTTTTAAATTATAACTTGTTTATTGCATTTCATCTTTAAAATTATTATTTTTTTGTTTGAAATTCTTATACATCATAAATTTTAATGTTATAATTAACCATATATTAAGTTTTAATATTGGACTTGGTAAGCCGGTCGATGGGAAGAATTCGAAATGAAATCATTTTGAACCTCAGATTGGGTTAATCGGACAGATAAATCCTTTTTTTAAAGGCTAAATTTAAAAAGTTTTCGGATTTTATCAGAGTTTAGATAGGATTAGAAATTATAGGCCTATTTACAATGAAAAAATATATATTGAAAATAAAATGAAATAAAATGGCAGCAAAATAAAAATTGATCACTAAGAGAATTTTGCATGAAAAGGCCATCCCAAGAAAATTTAAAAGATAATTTTTATTATTATCCATCCATTCTTTAAAAATAAACCATACTGAACTCACCAAATTTCCATGTAAGTAATTGATTACATTTTAATTTTTTTAAATAACAGATGAAATTGGCCACTTTTATAATGGAAAATTTTGGAAACAAATTGGAAGAACATAAGAGCACAAATTTTTCACTTTTGAGTTTTGAATATGTCAATCCAATAAAAAGGGCCCTTTCCCTTTTTATTTTTTAATGGGAATTTCTTGAGAAGCTAAAAAGGAAAAAGACATAACATAACCTAGAAAGAATTTTCACAAAGCAAAATGCAACAAATCTGCCTCTTTCTTTTTATTTTTTTATTTTTTTAAAATCTATAATTCAAAACCAACCAGTTGGTTGATGTTGTATTTGATAAAAATATTTAAAAAAAATTATTTTTAAATTTTAAAAATTATTTTTGGAAAGAATTAGGTAAATAGATATTTTTTTATAGAAATAAACTTAAAAAATAATTTATAAAAAATTAAAAAAATCAATTAATTAAATAAAAAAATTATAAATCTCTTTTTTAATACTTAATAACAATTTCAAACTCTCCTGTTAGAGCACCAAAGGCCCACCATGTGCTATCAAATTTTTTTTCAAATCTCATGTTTTTTCTATTTCTTCTTTTTTTCAAAATTCAATCTTTGATTCATATATATATATATATATATATATAATTTAAACAAGTAAATCCCTTTATATTTATGTACATGTAATAATTTGATGATAATTATCGATGTGTAGAGTAAATTTAATTACATCTAAACTCTTCTATTATTAGGATAGATAAAAATATAATAAAAAAAGCTTGATTAGTTAGATATTTAAAGATGAGATTGTAATAATTTTCAAATTTATAAGCTTGTAATCCAGTTAGATTTCTATAATTTGAAATTGTCATGAATTGGCAAACTCTTATCAAAATAAGTTAAAAAAAAAACTCTTTTTGTCAAATAAGAATTATTTCTACTTATAAATTGAGATTAGATAATATCATGGTTCTCTCAGGAAAAAAAAAAGGATAATAATTTGGATCAGTTAATAATTCTTTTTAATTTAACTATATTAATTATGAAATTTCAAAGCCCCTGTTTACAACCTTTTGGATTTTGTGGCTATAAGTACAATAGACAGCCTTTTAGGTAGTGCTGTTACTCAATATTATCTATTTAATAGAAATGATTAATAAATAAAAATTGTGTATACTGAATTTTTTTTTACATAATCATTTTAATATAAAATATAAATATTATTATGATTATTTAATAATTAGATATATATTTTTATAATAATTAAATAATATATACTCGAATTTAAAAGTAAAAAGTAATAAATTATTTAAAATAATATTATTTTAAATAATTTAACATATTATTAACTAATATATTAAATAGACCAATTCATTTATAATATCACAATAAAAAAAATTGGATAACGAATATTAATTAGAATGATTAGAGACAGGGACAGATATACTTTTTGGAAAACATGCCAGCAAGGTTACACTACTACTTTCTCTCAAATACCATAATTATTTATGCTCTCTTTGGACGATTATTATTATCATCATTACCTTAAAATATATTAGCAGACTTTTTTTTTAATCAAATAATGTCAGAAATAGAAACTAATTTTTTAAAAGTTCTTGAATGATAATTCATGAATCTGTAATTTGTAAACAAGCCATGTGCACTTTCTCACGTATGGCCTCTTGATTCTGTTGAAGCTGCCAAGTGGCTATCTATGGGAAACTTTCTTCTCTGTGTTTTCTTCTTCTTTTCTATTCTTGAAGGAGGAATATCAATTTCCAAATTACCAAAAAGAGAAGATAAATTAGAAGAATGGGGATATGTTGAAGTCAGACCCAGTGAGCAATTTTTCTTTTTTCTTTTTTAGTTATCTCCATTTTCTTTTCTCAATAATAGTTATGAAATTCATTTTTCTATTTTTTTTCCTTATTAAAAACAGAAGCACACATGTTTTGTGGCTTTATAAGAATTTATTTCACAAACAAGTAACAATGTGGTAAGTTTTTTTTTTGGAAAATTCTTATTTAGACCCATTTATATTTTATTTTTTTATAAACCAAGTCAATAACTTGTTGCAATCTCAAAAAAAGTATTTTTTACTGTCCGTTTCGTATCAGTTTTTTTTTTTTTTTTTTTTTTCATATTTGCTCAGTTGATGAATGGATACATGGATTTGATCTAAGTGAGAAAATCTCAGTATCCAATTTCCTTTCATTTTCATTTTCTTGGTTTACTACTAGTTTATTGATGGCATAAATTAAAATTCTAAAGAAAAATTATTTTCTGGGTTGCAGGATTTCTATAATTTTCTTTCGGATTTAGGAACTGATTCCTCCTCCTCTGCAGAATCTAAATCTTCAATTAAACGCACTTCAGAAAAAGCATTGAAAAAATATTCTACATACCTTATTGATCTTCTGCAGGTTGTTGTATATTTTAATAATTTGATCTTCTGCAGGTTGATGAACTTGTAGCCAAAGAGATAAATGTGTGACTGTGTATAATGGGCAGGTATGAATCGATATCTCTTCAAAAAACCGGTTCGGCTATATATTTTTATGCTTTTTGAAAATTTTAATTAGTGAATGATAATTGATGTTCGATTAAGATGCTACTTGACAGTTTAATTTTTTTGATTAATTTTCTAATTCATAATATTATCTCTGTTTTATTTATTTATTCCTTTATTGGGTGGATGAAGCTTGATGTCATTTGTTCAACAAAGGGTGCTGAAGCATGGGTTGAGAAGCTGAAGTAAGAGCTTGTAGTAAGCTATTATTTTTTTTCAGAAAAATTAATTCTTTATTTCTTAAATTTGATTGATTCAATTTATAAATAAAAATTTGTATTTAGGGTAAATTAAAAAAAATTCCTTTGATTTTTTTTTTTTCTGAATATTTATGATAAGTTAATAATTTCTCAGGTGGAAAGAGATTCAAAACTTTCTTAGCAAGGAGAGAATTCCGTTATTTTGTGGTAAAGAAAAACGTTCAGCAGGATTCATCAAAGCATACAAAAATCTGCAATTTTATTGGATTATCGGTGCTGGCCACTTTGTAAGTCAAAAAGACAAAAAGACAATTTCTATTCATGTTAATTGTGATGTTTATTTTTTCAAACGCAATCCAATAATTAACTCATTAAAAATAATTTTTTTTTCTCTCTTTATTCTCTCTGCTAACTAATCAATTAAAATACAAATGTTAGAAAACGTTGAAGAGTGATTCAGCTCGTCATAAATAGATATTTTAATCTTATTATATATATACTGTGCAGGCAGCAGTGGATCAACCGTGCAGGGCATTAAAGATGGTACATGCCATAACAGTGTCACCAGCAAAATTGCATTGGTAAATACTATTGAATTAGACAGACATTATTCAAAGTGAAACACACAACATCAACACCTTCAGAGGGAACAGAATTTCCTTTCTTTTTTATTTTTTTTTTCTTTGATCACACACAGAGAGAATAGATTTACTAAGAGTAAGACTGGAAAGTTATTAAATTATGTTGCTTCATAGAAAATAAATTCCCTCATTTCAATTTTTTCTTCCAAATATACCTCAAACCCACATCAATTTTGTAGTACCAATTGATTCGGGAATATTTTTTTTAGATAAATTAGAATTATATATTTATTCATGAATTGAATCGATAATATACTGCTGCATAAAAAATATTAGTTCTTCTTATTATTTTTATGTATGAGACTGATTATGAACATTTCTCTTTTAATATGATAATAAGTTACTTATAGAAAGTTGATTGTACACAGCAGCATTTTCACATTTGGACAAAAGACTGGGCAAAAAGTACAAAATTAATTTAATTGCATACAGCTTTGCTGGGATCTTTCCAGGCTCTGAACCCTTCCTTTTTTTTTTTTCTTTACAATACCTAAAAGAGTAAATAATTTGACAAAGATGTATAATGAAATTTTGTAAAATAATATATCTGAACTAATTGAAATTCTGCTTGATTATCTTCGACTTCAGAACACAAGTTTCCATTTTATTATTATTTTTTTAATGGTGATTTATGGCGTTCAGTTAATCTTCATCTGTAGCTGATATAATTCTGACAAAAGAAAAGCAAAGAAAACAATCTCTATATGACATTAACACTATTTGAGAAACTTCTCCTGAGTAAGGAAAAATAGAGAAAAATAAATTTTATTTTCTTTCTTATTTTCCTTCCTTATATTTGGTTCCAAATATAATAAGAATAGAGAGGAAGAAAAATATAACATTTTTATCCTGGTCAAAAGTTAATAACTAAAAATTAAAAAAATAATTTTTATTTTTTTCTATATTTTCATGCTTTCTCTCCATTTTTAAGAAAAATTATAACATGCTTTCTCTTCTCCTTTTATTTTTCTTTCCAAACATTGTAAAGTGAAATATTTCCTTTTTTTACACCTTTATTTTTCCACCCTCCATATTTTCTTTCTATCCAAACATAGGTAAGGGATGGATTCTCTATCTCCCTTGACATTAAGGCAATTTTTATTAAACTTTTTTTTTCCCAAAATGCACATACCTCCCCCTTTGAGAGAGAGAGAAAAAAAAGGGTATTATCATCTAACAATTTTTGAAAATATTTGTATACATACAATTAATTATCATAATAATTAACTACTTAATTGGGAAAAAAAAAACAACAGTGAAATTCGCAGAAGTACAACTCAATTGCAAATAAATTTTACCTTAAAATTATTTCTAATACAAAAACTGCACTTTGATAATACATTTGTGGCCGTAAATTTTGGAATGGAAACTTTCCTATGAACTCATTATATCACATTGAGATGTGATCCAAAATTACATTTGACATTCCCACTAGGGAAAACCATATATATTACAGAGAATATACAACCTTACATAATTAAGGCAGATGAAAATCTATCCGATATACATCACTCATAAAATGAACACCCCCCCCCCCCCCCCAAAAAAAAAAAGTGAAAATTTTTATATACCTGAAGCCTAATAAGGATTCTAGTGGGTACATTACCAGCTCATTCGATATTTTCTAACACTTCCAACCTAGTTTTCCTCTTCCAACCTTTCATGGTGGCAACAAGGTTTACCAACCCAACAATTTGACTTTTAGTGTACTCCTACAGCAAAAAGGGCACTCATTTTCAGAATATAACCTGACCAATCATATCAATAATATGTAACATTTCGGAGTACAAAGCTGCCTTACTGGGTGAGCGCGGGCCCAATGCACATACTCAGTTTCTGGAAGGTAGTAAGCCTGTTTGAGTTGAGAAAGAGGGAGAACTCCAATTAATAAACATGATGGCGAATAACATTCAATAGGCCTTTTTTCTTTTTCTTAAGCAGGTCAAGCTTTCTCATTGTTTTCTTTTGATTATTTTTTTCCAGTGTTTCTAGTATTTATTACTACCTAAATATTCCCAAGAGTGAGCCAAAAAATTGCATGCTCGTCTACAAATTCTACTACACCTTAATGAAAGTTTCAACTATTTGCATCTGGGGCTTCACATTAACAGAGACAAAATGTTGGAGGCCATTTATCAAAACCTGAAATGAATAATCAGCATTTTATCAAGTTGCAAAATGAGCAGGGGAACAAACAAGAAAATCAGAAAGCACGTAAGTTTAATTTAAAGTTCAAGAGGCAAAAGATAGAAAACAACCTGAAGATCCAAGGACATGAGAGCTCGGCCTTCATCAGTACACTTTTTGACACGTGATAGACCTTCAATAAGAGTTTCAACCACGATTTCAAGACCATATTCTAAAAGAAGGTCTTGAACCTGAGGAGAAATGTAGTTCAAATATGTTAGTCATTCGCTAAACATGATTTATTCATACTATGCAAGTTGAACATACACTCAACATGCATGAATTTAATGTAATAAAATTTAAGTTGCCCAAGTTAGTAAGACAACAATTTCTCATATGCATGTTTTCGTGGGATATGAACTGGCGAGTTGTGAAGTATATATCCCCTAAATGCATTATCAAAGATTACATGGTACTTCATTGCTACAGTTTATTAAAACATGCTGAAAAACATGAGATATTCTAAATTGGATGTTAGCAACAATCACATATAGCAGAACTGCGAAATGGTATAAACATGTCAATGGGTTGAAAAAGGTTTCAAAATAATTATCTTGGTGACTGAAATCTGCACAATTACAACCAGCAAATCAGCCAGGTTAACATCTATCGATCATATATCTACCTATGAGTGATTGTTTTCATACTTCTAAACATCCGTATAATAGAGAAAGCAATGTGTAATCTTTAGATGTTAATATATTGAAAATGACAATAACACATTAACGAGGAAAAATTAGTCTGAATTCCTCATATCAAAATTTGACAGGACAGCGCCTGTTTAGTTGCAGAGCCAGTCATTACCTCCTCGTGAATTCCCCCATGAGCAAGCCTTGTTTTATAGTGCTTAAATTCTCCCAACAATAAGTCAACGTACCTGTCAATACAATTAAAGCTATTAAATAATAGTCGTACATTTACATAGTTGATTAGTTTCCAAACTTGCTTGCAGCATGCAGGAATCTAGAAATAATTCGATTGAAAACCAGTTGATTTATCATAAGTTAGACAAACATGAAAAGATATGGCGTTAATGTAAACAGCACTCAACAGATGCTTTACAATTAAAGTCATCAGAAAAATGTCTAATCTCATAAACTATCATGTGATATAAACTTTGGCCCAAAGTAAAGAAAAATCAGCAGTGAGAAATACATAATAAACTCTCAACTTGTTGGGAACAGATTGAGGCACTGATTTTGGTTCAACATGGACAATTCTAATGAAACAATAGAACCATGGCTAAGGATACATGTATTGCATGCCGGCCCATAAAATCATATTTTATCTAATTACAAGACTCTGTTCCTCATTAAACATTGACATACCACCCACATGCTATAGTTTCCTCTCAAGCATGCTATCCAAAATCATAACAAGCATATCTTTGATATACAAAATCATGTAATGGTGAACATTGAATCTTAGGAAGTCATAATCTAGCTATATAAAAATTAATGAAAGCAATGAGACAAACCCATTATGCTCTAGTCCAAGCTCTTTTACTTCCCATTTAGCATTAGCAATCCGGTCAACGTACCTGCAAAGAGAGGTTTGTAACAAAAATTAGTTCTATATTAATATAAGAGAAGAGCCCAGCATAACAATACAGCAGCTCTTCCATCACATAAAACATAGTATCCCAACAAAAATCAATGAGGAAATAACATCCAGATGCAACATACCATCACAGAAGGCCAATGAATGGGGGCTTCACTTTAGAAAGTCAACTGTCAGCGCTTAAATATAGAAAGCAAATCAGCTGGGGGTTTCATTTACATCTGTTTAAGTTAAGGTCTTATCCTCTGATAGAGAAGTGATACAAATGAGCAACATGGGAAAGGAACTAGACTCTCACACACCTAAACCCAGCACTCGGAAATGTGTATTCAAGAAGGAAAAGAGCTGGCCACGTAGGATGATTCTGTTATAAAAAGGTGGAGGTGTAGTTTTTTTTGGGGTCTCTGGTGCAGGCTGGAGAGGGGGATATTCTGTCCCCGGGTCTGAGAGTGGTTGGACTATCAGATACGTTGTCCTTTTCCTTCTTTATCTGTCTTTAATTTCTTGCTTTTATCCTTTTGGTTTTTTGTTTTTCTCTAGAAATCAAGGAGGGCAGTGTTTGTGAATATTGAGAGTGGTTGAACAGAATCAGCTCATATTTCTTTCATTTCATTGTGTTAAGAGTCTGATTTTCCTTCATTGAATCTGTGTTATTGTTAGTTCCCATTATTGGTCCGACCTGCCGGATGAAGATGGGGAAGAATGATGCTGCGATGGAGACAAGGACTCAAGCTAGACTCAATGCCCAGGAAAACACAGATTGAAAAAATTGTTCAACAGGTAACAGCCATCCAAGAAAGTCAAGAAAGTTTCCAAGGGGTGGTTTTACATTATGATGAGAGTGGAAAAGCAGCCCATGATGGATGAAGAGCAGGGTATCCTGGAGCAGGCTATGGAATCTCCAAGCATAACTAATCAATCAGTTCCCAACCCACCTATACATGCCGATGGATACCCTCCAGGCTCTGGGAGAGCAGTGCACTTAGGGGACCTTTCAGAAATGACCAAGAAAGTGAAGCTTCCCACCTTCAATAGAAATGATCCCCGGGGTTGGCTCACGTGAGCATAAACTTATTTTCAGATACATGGGGTTCCGGAACACCAAAAAGTGCCTCTAGCTCATGTATGTATAGAAGGGGTAACTGTTCACTGGTTCACAAAGGTCAGGGAGCTACAACTAGACCTTAAGTGGAATAAGTTCAAGCAGGAACTGAAGAATAGGTTCAGAGGTGCCGATGATTGCAGTCCTTATGAACAATTGACTACCTTACGTCAAAAAGGAAGTGTTGACAACTATATCAACGAGTTTGAGCTTATTGCGTCTATGATACCCTGAGAATCAGAGACCCTATATTTGGGATATTTCATGAGTGGGCTCAAAGATGACATCAAAAACTGGATTTCGCTTGTCACTTGAAACACGACTGAACATTGATGCCAAGAAATGTGGAAACGGCTCTTGGGAGGAAGAGGACAACGAAAGCTGCAGGAAATCGTAACAAGATTGAGGTAGATAGGATAGAAGTTGGTATCGGGCTGGGCTTATTCTCATCAAAGAAAATTGGGCTTGGACCTAGGCCTCGTTCATTTAGTCATCAACCGGGCTTGGACATATGGCCCACGATTGAATCTCGGCCCAACTCTCAATCCACAAACCATCATTGGGGAGATGGCTTGCCAACAAATCTTCATTCTCCCCAAGCAACAAGAAACCAAGGGCTCAACCATCTTTCCCATAGTGAACTGGAGGAGCGGTGTCGGAAAGGATTGTGTTTTAAGTGTAGGCAAGCATATTCTCCCCAGCACAAATGCACAACTGGAAAACTCAGGGTTCTCTTACTCAACCATGATGAGGAATCAGAAGAAGGAATTTCTTAGTCAGAGCAAGAGGAGACAGCTGAGCCTACTCCGGAGGGAGGAGAATGCCACACTCTTGAGGTGAATGGCATGGCCTTGGGACTCCGAAATTACAAGGAATTGTCCAGGAAATCCCTATTCTGATTTTGATAGACAGCGGAGCCACACACAATTTTGTCTCTAGGAAGCTGGTTACGGCCTTGGGTTTGCTTCACAAGAAATTTGATGGGGTCCGTATCAAGTTGGGGGACGTGCATAAGGTGTGGGTGACCGAGAAATGCGAGGAAATTGGACTACAATTGGGAAAATTCTCTTTTTCCTTTACTGCACTAATTTTTTATTTGGGAAACTTAGATATGGTACTTGGAATAGAGTGGTTAGGTACACAATTGGGAGGCTCAAACCATGCGATTCTACCATCTCAAGCAACAAATAGAGTTGCGGGGCCATGCACAAGCTAAGAATCAGCCAACCTCCCTTCAAGAATGGTTATCAAAGCATGGAAATAGGAGGGGAATCCAGAGAGAAAGAAAGGGCAATTTTATGGAGGTTGAAGTCAATGAACAACAGCTCACATCTCGACAACAACAGTTAGATGACGTTTTGGGAAGGTTCGAAGAAATTTTTCAAGAGCCACAAGGGTTGCCACCCAAAAGGAATAGTGACCATGTGATAAACCTCTTTACATCTCAAAGGCTAATCATCATGCGTCCTTACCGTTATCCTCATGTATAGAAAGAAGAAATCCAATGGCAAGTAAAGGAATTCTTACAAAAAGGGATCATTCGGCCTAGCAGGAGTGCTTTTTCTAGCACTATCATTTTGGTTAGGAAGAAAGATGGGACCGGGTGAATATGCATAGACTATAGGGCTCTCAATAAGGTAACTGTCCCAGACAAATACCTGATCCCAATTGTGGATGAATTGATTGATGAGCTTTATGGCGCCAGTTATTTCACCAAATTGGACTTAATGTTAGGATTCCACCAAATTCGGATGAGAGAGTGATATTGAGAAGACAACTTTTAGAACCCGCGATAAGCATTATGAGTTTTTAGTCATACCTTTCAGCCTCACTAATGCACCTTCAACATTCCAAGCAGTCATGAATGATGTCTTTCGACCATTTTTTAGGAAATGTGTCCTCGTTTTTTTTGACGATATCTTGATTTACAACACTAGATGGGAGGAGCATTTGCAATGTCTCAATATAGTGTTGGGCATCCTACGGGATAATCAATTTTATCTCAACGGAAAAAAAATGTTCTTTTGGACAAACTGTTAATTACTTGGGACATTGCATCAGCAAACAAGGAGTTGCTATGGAGCTAAACAAGATCAAGGCAATTCAAGACTGATTGGTTCCCCAAAATGTCAAGGGAGTTCAAGGATTAATTGGTTACTACAGGAAGTTCATTCAAGGCTATGGTAGCATTGCTAGACCTTCGACAGATTTAACCAAAAAAACAGCTTCCGATGGGGGAATAAGGCAGAGCCAACTTTTGAGCAGCTTAAAAAGGCTTTGGTTAATGCATTTGTGCTACAACTTCTTGACTTCTCAGTGCCATTCGAAGTAGAGTGTGATACGTCGGGTAGAGGGATTGGAGTTGTTTTGATGCAAAACCATCATCCAATTGCTTATTACAGTAAGGCTCTTTCCGAAAGAAATCTGGCTAAATCCATTTATGAGAGAGAGATAATGGCATTGGCTCTGGCTATGCAACATTGGAGACTATACTTGTTGGGGGTTCCTTTCAAGGCGTATTCAAACCAAAAGAATCTCAAATATCTTCTTCAGCAACGAATCACTACCCTAGATTAGCAAAACTAGCTAAGTTGTTGGGATACAATTTCGAGATTTGCTACAAATCGGGAAGCGACAACAGGGCAGCTGATGCCTTATCACAAAGGGAAAGTGGTGAGTATAGCCTCTAAGATGTTTTCTCCTGTTTGGGTTGAAAGTCATAAGCTATTGGCCGAGGTAGATCAAGATTCTTTCTTCCAAAAAATAAGGACTGATTTGTGTGAAGACCATTCTTCCCAGCCTGGTTTCACTCTACAGGATGGGATTCTTAATTATAAGGGTAGATTGGTTATATCGGGTAATTGCCCCTTGATTCCAAAGTCATACAAGAATTCCACAGCACTCAAAGTGGTGGTCATTCAGGGTACTACCGCACCTATCGACGGCTGGCAGCAAATTTCTATTATGAGTTCCATGGTAAAAAAATTTGTGCAAGAGTATGATATTTGTCAACAGAGCAAAGCAACCACTTTAGCCCCTAGAGATTTACTGCAACCACTTAATATTCCTGAGGCTGTTTGGGAAGAGATATCCATGAATTTCATTTCCGGACTACCCAAGTCTAGAGGGTTCAATACCATTCTAATGGTGGTCAATAGGCTCTCTAAAAATGGTCATTTTATTGTGCTAAAACACCCCTATACAGCTTGCCATATTGCTGAATTATTTGTGAAAGAAATTGTTCGACATCATGGACTGCCCAAGACCATTTTGAGTGACAGAGATCCTCTCTTTATGAGCCAATTTTGGTAAGAGTTGTTTTGGATGCAGGGGGCAACATTGCATATGAATTCTTCTTACCATCCGGAGACAGATGGTCAGACTGAGGTAGTGAACCGTTGTTTAGAGACATACTTGAGGTGTTTTTCCATAGAACAGCACCATTGGTCTACATGGATCCCCTGGGCAGAATTTTGGTACAACACAAGTTTCCATGTCTCCACGGGAACCATGCCTTTTGAAGTGGTTTATGGCAGAAAGCCACCTTCAGTGGGACAATACATGCCAAGAGAGATTAAAGTGGAGCTGGTGGCCAAAGAACTCCGGAAAAGAGATGAGGCAATTTGACAACTGAAGTTCCATCTCTTGAAGGTGCAAAATGAGATGAAAAAGGCTGCAGACAAGCATAGGAGAGATGTTGCTTTTGAAATTGGAGATTGGGTATACCTCAAGTTAAGGCCTCATCGCCAACAATCCGTAGAGCAGCGAATCAATCAGAAACTGTCTCCTCGCTACTACAGTCCCTTCCAGATTGAAGATAAAATTGACACAGTAGCCTACAGGTTGAAGTTGTTAGCTGCCTCCAAAATCCACCCAGTGTTTCATGTGTCATTGCTTAAAAGGGCGGTGGTTACCAAAACAATTGAGGCTGACCTACCGGACAAACTAACCATAGAGGTCCTCGATGCTTTGGTACCATTCAAGGTGTTAGCCTCCCGAGTCCCCAAGCTATCCGGAGAATCAGTCCCGTAACTCCTGATACAATGGCAAGACAAACCGGTGGAGGAGTCAACTTGGGAGGATGAACTTGCTGTCCGAAGCCAATTTCCTATGTTCCTTCTTGAGGACAAGACTGTTACTGAAAGGAGAGGCAATGATACAGAAGTGATACAGAAGAGCAACATGGGAAAGGAAGTGGACTCTCACACACCTAAACCCAGCACTTGGAATTTGTACTCAAGAAGGAAAAGAGCTGGACAAGTGGGATGATTCTGTTATAAAAAGGTGGAGGTGTAGTGGAGCAGGGCATGTAGAGATTTGGAGTAGTTTTTTTGGGGTCTCTGGTGCAGGCTGGAGAGGGGGGATATTTTGTCCCCGGGTCTGAGATTGGTTGCACTATCAGATACACTGTCCTTTTCCTTCTTTATTTTTGTCTTTATGCTCTTGTTTTATCCTTTTGGTTTTTTTTTTCTCTAGAAATCAAGGAGGGCAGTGTTTGTGAATATTAAGAGTGGTTGAATAGAATCAGCCCATAGTTCTTTCATTTCATTGTGTTAAAGAGTCTGATTTTCCTTCATTGAATCTGTGTGTTAGTTCCTATTACCCTCTAATAGTTAAATGTGTGTCGGACAGATGGGTGAAAGCCATGTTTGCACTTGGAGATTTAGATTTGATTTGCTTCTTAAAAAAAATAAAAAATAAAAAAAAGTGCCAAAAAGCAGTTTTTACAAGTATATGAAACTGGATAAAAGGAGCCTAAATATAAACAAGGCAAGTATTTTATGAGCCTACCCATCAATATGTAAAAGTAGTCTTGCAGTCGATCTATGTATGATCTCAGTAAGATCCCGTACAGAATCAACCTGTTAAATATAATTAGCCACAAAATGTAAAAGTTTCTAACAAAATTTAAGGAATTTCAGAAGAACATTACCAAAAATGAGAAATTCCTTTCACTAGAAAATAAGAAAATAAATCAACAAGAAGAAATATATAAAGAAAAAAAAAATCCAAATATCAAATGGTTATGCTAATTAAGAGAAGGAAAGGATGCAGAACGTGCTTGTGTACATGTTTTATTGTTGGACTACATTATTTGCTAAATTTAGCGGGAGAAAAGAACAAGCCTTTGTTAATCAAGTGAACAAGTTGTTAAATGGATGGAGAGAAGTAATGATAAAGTTCAGGGTTAATCAAACTGCTTGTGTATGCGCAAGCATCATGATCTCACACATAAGTGTGTGGCTATAGTTGCAGATTTTCATTTTTTCATCACTGCCAACAACCCTACAAGTGACCAACTATTAAATTGCCATATAGACCCGAGAAATTCTCCTTGAATTCTTTCTACATGAATAATGTGTCTGAACCAATATTTGCAAGATCCCAAAATCCAAATTACTAAGGCTGGTACCAAAACGCCCCAAGAAACAGTAATAAGACATGTACCAGATGTGTATAGAAATCCTCCACTATAGCTGGATTGTTTTGCAGAAGCATCGACTGTAGGTGGGCTTTGGATCTGTGCAATATTCGAGCGACGAGTGATATATTATCAGCAGCTGCACATCTTTCCTGCAACACAATGGTGAAACTATTCATAGGCATTCTCATACAGTGTAATGGTTCATCCCTAATTAAATAACCAAATTTCTAAAAGACAACTAGTGAAAATAAATGTAGAAGGCACCATCCATTTGGTACTATCAGATATGAACTCTACCTTTTTCTAAAACTTGCACAGATTTTTCCACCGACTTAAGCCACAAACACACACACACACTCTCTCTCTCTCTCATGTGAATGAGCACACTTAAGCATAACTGCATACCCAATTTTCAGTCATCATAAGATGCAGTACAATCTATGTTCAACATTTAAACATTGTAAACAAGAGGAGAAAGAATAAATAATATTAAAAGAGAAGAAGAAACCTTTGCATATTGTAAGAACTTCTCTCTCATTCAGCTTAATAGGAAATGGGTGAATTTCCCAACAATCTATGTTCAACATTTAAACATTGTAAACAAGAGGAGAAAGAATAAATAATATTAAAAGAGAAGAAGAAACCTTTGCATATTGTAAGAACTTCTCTCTTATTCAGCTTAATAGGAAATGGGTGAATTTCCCAACACATTAAAAGACATGAGGGGTCTTAGCCACATTCATTTTTCCACCTTCCCTTTTACCTTCTACATTGTTCTGATGATATGCCTCTGTATTATACAGGTTGCAAAACATGACAAATTGTGAAATGTCATCAAAACAATGGAGAAGGTGACAGAGAAGGTAGCTAGCACTTCTCAAATAACATCAACCGCTTGCTAATTTCCAATATCATGCATAATTAATTGGCATAGTACAGAGGGAACAGGGTTACCAGAAATGCACTATGGGATAGTATCTTTATATTGACCTCTTTCTGTTTGAAAGCACAAAATTTTATCAAGTCTTCAGCACCTCTATTAAGCATAGATCTTTCTTGATTATCTCAAGATAAGATTGTTCTATGAGTTCGTTTGGCATTGCATTTGGGAAAAGTGCTTTTGGGATAAAATTTTTATTTATAGTTTTTTTAAGTTTTGAAAACTGTTTTTGGAAAGAAACAGTAAATAAATATTTTTTCCACAAGCATGTTTGGGAAAAATAATTTATAAAAAATTAAAAAAATCGAACAATTAAATAAAAAAAATTTAAAACTGCTTTTTGGACACCTAATAACAATCCCAAACACCCCCTACCCTAAATTATCTTTGGCATCCAGTATATACAAAATTCTAACTAGGTAGCACAGTTTGGAAGATAATATTATATAGAATGTTATGAATAATAGTAATTGGATGTCCATAACTCCCACACTTGCGTCCTTCATTGAATTTCATAATCTTTCATTCCTTGATCTTCTAGCTTTATTGTGTAGTTTAATTGGGATTTATTTTCACAATTAAATCTTGTAACTAATGTCATTTGATGTACACATGTATGCCTATAAATAGAGCCATGGTGAATGAACAAAGTACAAGTGAATATATTTTCTCTATTTTCTACTCTCTATTCTCTTCTTCATTACATACTTTATTTTGTCTAATTTTATAACACGTTATCAGCATGACGCTCTCACAATAATTTTAAGGTAACTCTTAACTGTGTTTTTGTTTTTTTTAATCAATCAAATTATAAAAATTTATCTTCTATTGTTGTTCAAAGGTGTAACTAATGTGGCATGTTAATAATAACATAGTAATTATAAATTTTGTATACATAGGTTGTATTACAATGATGATGGGTATGTTTCTTTCTTTTTTTTTTTGAGACATTTTCAAAGCTAGTCAATAAATATAGTTTGAGTGGTTAATTTCTTGACAATTGTGCAATGTAGCATTATTTGGTAAAATGGTTAAAATTTAAATGTGATTATTGGGATTTGAAAATAATTGTGGTAAATCTCTCTTGGTGTTTGCAATTCGGCATTGCGGAATTAGCTAACTAAATAGTTAAAATTTGAAAATACTTTGGTGTAAACTAAATTAAATCTAATATAAACTAACTTAGAAATATTTTTTTCTAACATTACGTAAAACTAAATTAAATGTCTATTTATAAATAGATATGTATATTATTTAATATTGTTATTTGTATTTGATTTATTTATACGAACTATTTGATATAAATATAATCATAACATGCTAATCAATAATATGATTAGATGTACATGATATTATTTTCTAATTTGATTAATATTTTTTAGTAATAGTATTAATGGCAAATCTTGCAAAATTAGAGTTCATAGCTTTTGACATTAGTGAAAAAAATTATTTGTCATGGATATTGGATATCGAAATTCACCTAAATGTGAATGGTCTTGGTGATACTATCAAAGGAAATGAAGCATCTAATCAAGATAAGGCTAAATCCATAATTTTCCTCCTTCATCATCTTCATGAGGGATTAAAATCTAAATACCTAACAGTGAAAGATGTTTTTCTTTGGAACAATTTGAAAGAAAGATATGATCACCAAAAAACTGTCATCCTTCCAAAGACTCGATATGATTGGATGCACTTGCGGCTACAAGATTATAAATCAGTGAGTATAACTCCACAATGTTTAAAATAAGTTTTCAATTGAAATTATGCAAAGAAAATATTACTGATAATGGTATGTTAGAGAAAACTTTCTCTACATTTCATGCCTCGAATATGCTCCTACAGTAGCAATACCATGAACGAGACTTTTAAAAGTATTATGAGTTGATCTCCTGTCTTCTTGTGGCAGACAAAATAATAAACTTTTGATAAAAAATCAGGAATCTTGTCCAATTGGTTTTGTTGCACTCCCTAAAGTGAATGCAATGTCTAATAGTCGTGGTCGCAGTCGTGGCCGAAGGCGAGGTAATGTTGGTCATTTCTATAAAAATGTACAAAAAGATGAAAAAGAAGGAAAGAGAAATTCTTCACAATACAAAAAGGAAAACTCATGTTTTAGACGCGGTATGAAAGGTCATTGGTCACGTACATGTCGTACGCCTAAACATTTAGTTGATTTATATCAAGCCTCCTTGAAAGAGAAAAAGCAGCATGTTGAAGCAAACTTGGCAGAAAATACACAAGCAAACTTTGCATACGAAGATGATGACTTGTTTTTTTACCAATTGACCAAGACGCACTTAGATGCTGAGGACTTTTACGAACAAGATAATGAGAAGATTGATCCACAAAAATGTCCAGAAAAAATGAAATATCCATATTATGAAAAACAATTTATGTCAAGAATTTTATTTCTATTGAAGTGCAATATTTTTTTGTTATGTTTTTTTAAGGTAGTTATCAATTTTTATTATCAAATAATATATTATATTTTTATAATTACATATTGTAATTTTTTTTCTCTTAAGAAATATAAATTTTCTTCACTCATCGAGAACTTTCAAGGACAATAATGAAGATATATGCTTAGCAGATAGTGCAACGACACATACTATATTGAGAAATAGAAAATATTTCTCTAAATTGACTATGATGGAAGCAAATGTTAATTTAATATCAGGTTCTGCAAACTTGATAAAAGGCTCTGGAAGAACTCATATCCTCCTAAGTAATGGAACACAATTCATAATTGATAATGCTTTATTATCTATTAAATCAAAGAGAAATCTGCTAAGTTTTAAGGATAATACGTTGTAATGGTAACCATATTGAGACTTGTAATCACAATGATATAAAATATCTCTATATCAAATATTGGTCTCAAATGAAAACGAATTTTGGAAAGGTTACCAACTTTATCTTCTGGTTTGTACTACACAAGAATTAGTACAATCAAAGCATATGCAATAGTGAACCATAAATTCATTGATCAAAATATTTTTACTGTTTGGTATGACTAGTTGGGTCATCCCGGGTCAACAATGATGCGTAGAATAATTGAGAATTCAAATGGACATCCCTTAAAGAACAAAAAAAAATTTCAATTTAATGAATTCTCATGTGTTGCTTATTCTCGAGGCAAATTAATTATTCGACCTTCATTAGTAAAAGTCAGATTCCCTGCATTTCTAGAAAGAATTCATGGTGATATATGTGGGCCCATTCATCCACCATGTGAACCATTTAAATATTTTATGTTAATGATAGATGCATCTACATGATGGTCACATGTGTGTTTATTATCAACTTGCAACCTAGTGTTTGTGAGATTGCTTGCTCAAATAATTAAATTACATGCACAATTTCCAGATTATTCGATCAAAATTTATACATCTTGATAATGATGGTGAATTCACATCCCAAGTTTTTATTGATTATTGTATGTCAGATGAGGTAATCGTTAAAAAACATGTTGCCTATGTTCATATACAAAATGGTATTGTATAATCATTTATTAAATGTCTCCAGTTAATAGCAAAACAATTACTTATGAGAACAAAACTCCTCATTTCAACTTGGGAACATGCTATTTTGCATGCAACAATACTAATACACATTAGGCCAACATCATATAATAAGTTCTCCCCATTACAATTGGCTTATGGTCAGAAGCCAAAAATTTCTCATTTAAAAATTTTTGGATGTGTAGTTTATGTTCCTATTGCTCCACCACAATGCACTAAAATGGGATCTCGGAGAAGGTTGGGAATATATGTTGGATTTGAATTTGCTTCCATCATTAAATATCTTGAACCGTTGACTCGTGATTTGTTTACACCGCGGTATGCAGATTGTCATTCTAATGAAATAATTTTTCCAACATTAAAGGGAGAAGCGAAGTAGCTAGATAAAGAAATTATGTGGAATGCAGCATCTTTAACACTTCTAGATTTTCGTACCATGCAATGTGAACAAGAAGTACAAAGAATAATACGTTTACAAAATATGGCAAATCAATTGCCTAATGCATTTACTGACCTTAAAAAAGTACCAAGTCACATATACCAACTGCAAATGCACCAGCTCAAATTGATGTCCCTATAGGACAACTTGCTATAGTTAATGAGTTTAAAAAACACCAGAAGCGTGGTAGACCAATCAATTCCAAAGAAAAAATTCTTAGAAAACGAAAAGGAGCTAGTCAACAAGATGACCCTAGTAAAGAGGCAAAAACTCTTGAAAAATTTGTTGATATAACAAAAAAATAAATCTCTAGAAGAGATTCAGGTACCTGAAAATGATAACAATGAAGAGATCTCAATAAGCTATGCCATTATAGGAAAAAGATGAAATAGAAAGAAAATAGTCGTCGACGACATCTTTGCTTATAATGTAGCAATCGATGTTATGGAGGAAAATTAGAATCTAGAGCCAAAAATAATTGAAGAATGTTAACATGGTGTGATTGGCCGAAATGGAAAGATGCAATACAAGCTAAATTAGATTCACTTAATAAGAGTGAAGTTTTCGAGCCAATAGTTCGAACACATAAACGTGTAAAACTGTGGGATACAAATGGGTATTTGTGCGAAAACGAAATGAGAATAACAAAGTTGTAAGATATAAAACGAGATTTGTGGCACAAGGATTTTCACAAAGGCCTGGTATTGATTATGAACAAACATATTCTCCTGTGGTGGATGCGATAACTGTTCAATACCTTATAAGTCTTGCAATACATGAAAGACTTGATATGCATCTTATGGATATTACGGCCTATTTTTATAGTGATCTTGATAGCAATATCTATATGAAAATCCCTACAGCATTTAAGATGCCTGAATTACAAAACTCAAAATCCCAAGAGATTTATTCTATCAAGTTACAAAAATCATTATATGGCCTAAAACAATCAAGAAGAATGTGGTACAATCGTTTGAGTAAATACTTGTTGAAAGAATGACATAAAAATGATCCTATATGCCCATGTGTTTTTATAAAGAAATCAGAATCCAGATTTGCTATCATTGTTGTATATGTCAATGATTTAAACATTATTGGAACTCCTGAAGATCTTGCTAAAACAGTTGATTATTTGAAGCATGAGTTTAAAATGAAAGATATGAGAAAAACAAATTTTTGTCTTGGTCTACAAATCGAGCATTTAGCTTATGAGATCTTAGTACATCAATCAGCTTACATAGAAAATGTCCTTAAAAAATTTTATATGGACAAAGCAAATCCGTTGAATACACCAATGGTTGTGAGGTCACTTGATGTGAAAAAGGATCCTTTTCAATCTCAAAAGGATGATGAAGAGATTTTTGGTCTTGAAGTAAAATATTTGAGTGTGATTGGTGCATTACTATATCTTGCTAATACTACACGACCTGATATAACATTTTCAGTAAGTTATTGGCAAGATATAGTTCGTCTCTAACAGAGACATTGAATGGAGTTAAACATGTTTTTCGTTATCTTTGAGGAACAATTGACATGGGATTGTTTTATTCAAATAAATCTACATGGAAACTAATTGGTTATGCTGATGCAAGATTTTTATCTAACCCACATAAAGCTCAATATCAAATAGGTTATGTTTTTCTAAGTGGTGAAACTGCTATTTCATGGCGATCAACAAAACAAACGTTGACTGCCACATCTTCAAATCATGCTGAAATAATTGCAATTCACGAAGCAAATCGGGAATGCGTATGATTGACACAAATGACAAAACACATTCGAGAAACATACGATTTGTTTGTCAGCAAATGAACTTCTACAATATTATATGAAGATAATGTAGCATGTATAACATAGCTAAAAAGATGTTACATTAAAGGAGACCGAACAAAATATATTTCTCCCAAATTCTTTTTTATGCATAATCTTAATAAAAGTGTGACAAATCGATGTTCAACAAATACGTTCAAGTAATAACCTAGCAGATTTATTCATAAAAGCTTTGCCTACTACAACATTTGAACGATTGGAGTGGAGCATTGGAATGTGCGGGCTTAGAGACTTGAAGTGATATTTTTATGAAAGGGAGAAAATACGCGTTGTTTGTACTCTTTTCCTTGACTAAGGTTTCGTCTCATTGGGTTTTCCTATCAAGGTTTTTAACGAGGCAGCTTCATATGCGTATTATACAAGAAATGTACTTTTTTTCCTTACTAGATTTTTTTTCCCACAAGGTTTTTCCTAGTAAGGTTTTAACAAGGCATGTTCTTGTTAATGGGCATCCAAAGGGGAATGTTATGAATAATATTATTTGGATGTCCATAACTCCCATACTTATGTCCTTATACAGAAAGGATACACATGGGTTGACACCAGCATAAATTAGGAAGCCTCCATATTTACCAGCTGTAAGGATACACATGGATTGACACCAGCATAAATTAGGAAGCCTCTATATTTATCAGTTGTCCACTAACAAGATCATGTGACAAGAATGCAAAAAGGATTGTATTAAATATCAGCTACTGCATGACCCTGTCTTAGAGGAGCAATGACCAACTAACAGCATTCTTCAATTTATTGTATACGAATCAAATCCACAAGACATTAACATTTAACTCAAATACATAAGTCCAAACAGTTCCAAGGTTGTGGGACAAGGTAGGGATTACCTACAGCTTGAAGATAAATATCACATCAGAACAATGAAAGAAAAAATAATTCAGCAATTCTTTAATAGGATATACAAGAGGACAGGAAAATAAATGAGCACTCTATTAATATACTTGGATGAAATAATTGTCCATGAGAATTTCACAAAGATACCTTGACGCCAAAAGATGTGGCAGGCGAGTAACTCTGAGGAATACTCAGTGTTAAATCTGCATGCATATATTTACTCGAGGATGTAAGTGAAGACAAGAATGATGTTGACTGGGATTTTAGCCACTGATCACAATCTTGAGATATTCTGGACAAGGCAGTCTTCAGTCGATCTAAATAACATTGTAAAGAACATAGCAAAACATGCTTAATTAGTACGCATTATCTCAACCTAGAAGCAGCTTTGTCCAATACAGATCAAAATATTAAAAGATCACTTACAATTGACGGAGTCAAATAAGCCTTTTCCATTTGAGTTAAACTTTTGTGGACCAAATGTTTCAAATACAAAGTAGAAAAAGACCTCAAACAACTGGCACATACCCTGCAATAGAATACTGAATCAGGGAAAACAATTTAGAGCAAAAATAGAAGTATTACTGAGTCATAAATGCTCAACAAATAAAGACAAGCTAGAAATTTTAACTAACATATAAGAACAAACCTTAAAAAACTCAACATTCACTATTTCCAGTTTCTGCATAAGTCTTGCATATTTATCCATTGCCCTAACACACATAAATAAATAAATAACTTAATGAATCCGTGTACACATAAATAACATCATAAAATCTGAAAGAACGAATCACAATCACTAATATGCAGAAGAGCATGTCACCTCAAAAGACATATAGATGATCCTGTTTGCGCTGATATATCATTATTTTTCCAGTGCATAGAGTTGCTTGAATGATTTGGCTTTGAAATTCGACTTGGCAGTTGACTATCCTCATCAATAAAGTCTGCAAGCAGATCTTCATTTTCATCTTCTGAAGGAGTTCCATTCCCATGATTGGCATCAATACTTTGTGGGGACACCGTGCCACCATGATAATTATCATTTATGTGTCCTTCAAATTCACCTGAAATCACCCCATTAAGTAGGGTAGGGCTATGACCTTCTTTGGAAGTGTGCATTAGTTTTAGCAAAAATGGATTTCCATTTCTCAGCCAACTTGTAAAACCATTCTTCTTGGGACTTTCAACTGAGTTCAATAATTTATCAGAATGATGAAATCTGGCATTTGTGGGTTTGCCATCAGATGGGACAATCAAGGGTGCCCCATCTCCAACCAGCCCAGCAAAACTAACTATTTGCACTGTATCTGGTGGCAATATAAGCCAGTTTTCCTTTTCCAAAACCATTTTAAGTGCCTGAAGAAGTAAAGAAGGCATAAATTTCCTTTCAAGTGTTAAGCATAGCTCATAAATGTGTAATGATTTAGAAAATCAAATTACAGAATCTGTACTGCAAGAAACATCTAGACCAACTTACTGTACTGCAAGAAACAATAATGTATAATAACTTCTGAAAAAGCTGTTTAGTAAAATACAGATATTGTACAGCAACAAACATCTAGACCAGGAAATCCATTTATATTGCAGAATAATATACATGAACTATATTCACCAAAAAAGTCAAACATCCCAAGAAGAAAAGAAAGGCAGGATCAAAATGATAACAAGAGAGACACAAAGAAGTTGGGAAAAACTCTTCATGAAGAAAATTCTTGAAATAATCAATCTGCAAAAAAATATATAACGAACAACCGCAAATTCATCTGAATAACAATTTAAAACAGGGAAATATATTAAGCCATAGCAACTTACATTAATATTTTGCCGATGATATGCTGCAAAATAATTCTCACAGACAGCCTTCAACTGCTGCCTGAACTCAATTGCTTCAACTCCACAGAAGGCTTCACTAGCCAAGATAAATACATTCAGATCTTCATAATTCTTCAAGAATTGGTGAATGCTCATCGAACCAACTGCAGAAGAAGAAAGCAACACTGATACTCTACTTGTTGTAAGCTGCCAAAAATTCTTCCGTCCTCTCTGAAGGATTTGCGAAACAAATGCTGTAGCATCATTCCTTAACTGATACCAAGGAGATCCACTGCTTGATGCTCCAGTGCCATCATTTATAGCCTCATCCACTTGGTTATGAATATCTGAGAACATGGAATTTGTAGCTTCCTCAGTGGTAAGAGATTCCTCAGTGGGCATTCTGCTGACAGGTTGCAGAATAGAGCTATTATTAACTGCTTGGGAATCAGAAGAAATGCTTGTAACTGAATCACTTTTCTGGGCCTCTCCAGAAATCTTGGAGTTACCACTTCCTCTCCAGATCAAATGAGTTGGTGTTTGGGATGTCCAATCCTGCAACAAAGATAAAACAAGATTGTGTATCTTAAAGTTTTACATTCGAATTTAGTTTTTATTTTCATTTGACCAAAATGACTTGCATTTCTTGGTTTGAGAAACCCGAGATTGATATGAGATCTCTATGCTTAGATTGTACAAATTAATTTGATGTATGAACTCTAGATTGCACAGAAAATTAAGGTTTATCTACAAAATATTAGGCAGACCACAATAGCATGCTTAAAATGTAAGTTTGCTAATATGCAGAAGGATGTCCAAATAATACAATTATCATTGGATGCTAGAGATTGCCTTAATGCAGTAAACATAACCACCAAGCAAAAAAAAAATGCAACAAATAACAAACTATAAAACAGGTAAGATAAAGAAAAAGAACATATATACCTTGTTCTCTAGATGAAAGATCATGATTTCATGATAGGACCACATCAATCTGAAAAGGACAGCTAATGTTCTCAACAGACACTGCCTGAACTTAGATTCAGGTATCTGAAAGCATAGATCACTGTAGGTAAGCCTGGCATGAACAGAAACATGTTATGAACCTTGAAATCGGAGAAGCTGCTACATATTCGACACAGGAATGTTATAATAAGAAGAAGCTACCTGCTATTCTGTATTTGTACTTCCTCATCCTGCAAAAGTTAATTAGCCATGTAAGTAAACAGGTTCTTCAATGAGACAGGAAACCAACTCAGAACATTTAAGCTAATAAAAGAAAAGAAGAAAAAGGAGTAACAACCAATGAACAGAACATAACTTCAAACAACCTTAATGCATAGCCGGGATGCTCAGAAAGAGGAAAGAGAGATTTTGAAATTACTCATGCACTATTCATATCGATTCCTAATCCTGTGGATATCAAAGTTCCCCTACATGCAAATCTTAACTACACCAGCATACCTCTTGGACAATATTCTTCAAGACAGAGTGAGTTTCTGATAAAATTTCCTGCATGAAGAAGCTTTGTATCTTCTCAGCAAGACCAGAGATATCTCCAATTAATGCATAAGCATCGACCGCCTATCAAGGATCAAAATTAATCTATCATTTTCAATTGAATTTAGCAAAGTAAAACTGATACAGATGATACTATTCAATTCGTCAAATCCATTAGCAAAGAGACTGCTGTGACTGCTAAATATCTATTGGTTGATAAAAAAAAAGTAACTTTCTTAGATCAATCTTATCAATGCATATATGTAGTTGTAAGTCTTATTTTTAAAATATTTACAAACATAAGGTGTACAAAGTAATACATCATCTTTCTCTGAGTAGGGAGATTATACCACCCACATTATTAGGGGTAGGAGGGGTAGGGGGGAAGTAAAAAAAACTCATTTTTCTGCAGAACCTGCCCTGGTCCCTGCAAACCTTGAAAACTAGTCTCGATAAGAGGTTGGGGGGATGGGATCTTTGAAGAGCAATCCAAACTGCCATCCCAAGAGAAAATAGTTACTGCTTGAGACAGAATACTATTGAATAATGAACTACAAATGGGATCTCCTCTACTATTCCCATATAAATCCTGATCCATGGCAGCAGCAGGATTTGATTGCGACTACTCTGGCTATCATTATTATGCCACTAACTTGATCTAAATTGATGAATATACTGAGAGGCCCTCAATAAATGAGATGCATATCCATGGATGTACCAGTCTACAAAAATCATCATCTCAGCCAGATATTGAGCATCAATGACGACGGAAGGGAGACATATATCTCATGAAACATATTGACTTAATATAAAGACCACAAAAAATGCTTAGAAGAAGTAATTTTAGAACATTTTCTGCTCAAATTTAAAGAAAAAGAAATAATGATCAATATCACATAAGAGGGCGCGCTGCACTGACAGTTATATAATTCTCCTTCTTGAACTCCTGGCAAACTCCTAATAAAATTGAATCCAGCATTTGAAGGGTTTTTCCCAACCAAACCTGTATTAGTATTAAAAAAAATTCAATGAAAATAAGAATGCAGCCCCAACCGTAATTTTCTGTAATGGAAATGTGCAATGGATAAGCAATAGAAGCACCAAAAATTAAAACCAAAACTAAAAAATGATTTGTGCTTTAGAGGATAGATGCATCTCAAGTGAATATTCACCTCAACTCCATGGCTCATCTCTTGAATGGCTGAAAGCTCTGAAAAACTATCTAACAATTGTAAATACTCTGATAGCACTTGGAATGCCTGAGAAACAATGGGATTAATGGATTTCAAGGATGGAAAAAAAGCAACAAAACAATAACTTATCAGGGAAAAAGAAATTGGAGAATGCAAGGTCAAATACTATTAGATACAAATAGAATATCCACCTTGCAATAATTTCCTTCTTCAACCAAGGATTCAAGTGCAGCTTGCATGTCCAATGCATGATGAAGGTCAGACAATATTGGAAGCATGTCCTGCAAGTGGAGAATCAACATGAGAAAATTCTGCATGATAGATGCTTCTTCCTGCTAAAAGACTAGCAGATAGAAATTTGATAAAAGCTACATTAGGTTTCCCCAAAAACCAAGATGCTAGAGGAATACAAGAAGATCCAACTGATATTCTAGAAGATATAGAAATATTTAGATCTGTATTCATTCAATGTCCAGAACGAGAACATACCAGGAGAGCTTGCTTCTTCTTAGAATGAGAATTTACGATGAGATCCCTGGAGACCTCATTCCTGGATGAGCTTAAGTGCCGTCTTCCATTCTGCCAGCCACAGTGACAAATATAGAGGAAGCCACATAAGAATGGTATTATTAACATAATTGTCAAGAGAAAATAAATAAAGGGAAAAAAAGTTGCATTTTGTAATAAATATTATTTTTATAACAAACTCTTCATTCATGTAGATACATACCATGCAGATGACATTTGCAACCTTCAAGTCCTTCTCTAATTCCCTGACCAAATTCATCCCCTTCACTGGCCAAAAGCAAGTATAAACATCTCATTCAAAAGTAAGGCTATATAATATGCTGAATTTCTTAATACATTATAGCCATACAGGAAGAGAATCACATCAATTTGAGACTCCAAAGCTCCATTCCGTGCCAACTTAAGAAAGGGAGCCTAGTAGACTACTTTTTACATGTAAAATGCATAAAACACATAAAGAAGATGTTAAAATGAAACAACCAGGCACCACTTGCATAAAGGAAGTAATGACTAATGCCCAAAGGCTAGCAAAATTACCTCCAAACAAATAAACACTTGTATCATGAAAATGCCACTACAACCGAAGTATACAATCACATAGGAGTTTGTCTACTTAGATGATATACTTTAGAAAGGAATATACTTCAAAAAGAAATATGTAACCACAACAATTATGGCAACATCAAAGAGAAATAGTAAAAAATGTATCACAAGATAATATTCATATATAATAAACTCATCCACACACTACTTGAACAAATGAGTGGAGGATATATGGGCTGATATATAAAACAACTTACTAGTTTAATGGGACTTTTTTGTCATGAACATTATGATGACAAACCATAGAAATACAAACACCTCGATAGATGAAATTATGTCGCGTATGTGTGAGTTGGGAGGTGTGGGGTTTCTGTTCTGAATTTAAAATATCTAATGACAACTTCAGAATAGCAACATGAAATCTGATAATAACCTACCCATTACTTCATGATGCTCCATAACTTGGTAGGATAGCTGCTCTGCTACTCTATCCAACTGTGCTAACCTAAGAGCAGCCTAGAACAAGAAGAAATTGGGTTAAGTCCAAGCATTCAAATGACACACAAGTTTCATAGAAAAAGATTGTGTCTAAAGACAAAATATTGAACTAGGTACATAAGAAGCACTGAAGCAGGAAATACCTGTTTCTCGAAATACTCCAATTCATTTTCTTCAGATGGAATACACTCTAAAATGTATCTAACTGGATCAAAACCCTGCATAAAGGACATAAGGACATATCTCAGTAAATCAACTTAAAACTCCACAAACAATTTAGCACTCAATTCAGAGACAAGAATCAAACACAAAAATGACAAATTTCACATTAGTCCAATAGTTATATGCATACATACTTAACATCTGCTGAAAATGAAAGGTCACATGGAAAGACTAGGTTAATATTAAAAAAAGTAAGGGAAAAGAGAACAATCATAATAATCTTTAGGCACCTATGGTGTTAGATTTACAATATAATAGGATGATATTGCCAATCTAAACTAAACAATTTTATGCTACACCATTCAGATGATTGCCCCTATAAAATAATGCTTGTCAAGCTCCAGCAGAGGCATAAAAATAACTTACAAGACAGTTATTCTGAGCAATACAAAAGCAGCACTCCCTGTGCGTCAAAGATCTTCATACTTTTAAAACTGTATCTAGCTACTTTACAAACAAGAACATGTTCCCTAAAACTTAAGAAGCTCCTACACAAGCGAGGATTCCAAATTGCCCACTTAATTCATAGTAGTCTATGGGGTGTCATTACATATTAGCTGCTCTGAAAAATTATCATTTTTGTTCAAATCACATAAAACTCTAATAGGAAGCACCTAATGTGATCCAGCTGAAAATGCTATACATGGTGGTGCAAACCTAGACCACTAATCATTGATTAAAGTTTAAACTAACAAGCCCGCAACCTGGAATTATTCTTTTAGCAACCATATCACACATACCACATGAATCTGCAATAAGGATTATGCTGAAGTTACCTGGAATATAGTACATATAATGGCACAGGTGCTAACCTTGCCATGAATACAATGGAAATGGGTTATTTTGGTATCTGTTGAGATAAATTCATGTCTGCGTATGAAAACACATATGAAAATTATAAACTTCTAGCAGAAAGCTGCACAGTTAGGATTGCAAGTTTAAAATAGTAAGCATTATGAGTTTAAAACCTAGGGAATCCCAGTGAAATTGAATTTTAAAAAACAAAGGTTAGAAGTCATTTATATTATATGTCCCTTAGTTCTTCCTAACAATTAAAAAATACAACCCACCCCATGATTAGCGTTTAAGGAAATTGATAAACCACAGAATGAAGGGTAATTAATATACAGAGTCATAAGATAAACAACAGTTACACTAAAAGTAAGCTGTGAAGGAAAAGGGAAAAAAGGAAAAGAGAAAAAAAAAAAGCAGAAAAGAGCTAAAAGTAAATATAGCACTCAGAATTCTAACTTCTAATTGACAGCAGGGATAAAACAATACAGGCACAAGAGAAAGAAGGTAGCCAATCCTAAAAATTTCATCAAACCATAAAGTGATTTAATACTATAAACCTAAAAATTCAATATACAAGTAGTATCTAATTGAAGTAGATGAGCAGTTAGTCCCCTTAGAGAAGAAACTTTACATAGCACGTGAAAGAACTGCTCTTCAAAAAGCAAATTTTCTATTTCTATGATATCTCCCACTCCAACAGTCTAATATCCAGATTCCAATGGCATGTAAAAAATTCACATTTGACTTTGGATGAGCAAAACCACTTTTATCATATCAAAGGATAGAAATGAACTAGAAGGTATTTTTCTTAGATATCATATCTAAAAGAGATAAGCATTTTGTTAAAATACGACTTGAGTACATGACATCCAAAAGACCCTCAGATTTAAGTTGATTTCAAAAGGAATCTTTATAAAAATGACTTGAGTTTATAGCCAAATTACATTTTGTCAAATTATTCCAGCAAGACAAATTAATTTAGTTCTTCTTGATATGCGACTGGTTCCAAATGATTGCCAGAGTCTATGGAAAACAAATAGCTAACTCTGGTCTACATCCATCATACATACCCAAAACATACATCTCAGGAAAAAATATACACTGATCAAGTTTTTCACTCAGCACTGATCTATGATTTATATTTATCCATGGAGTTCCCTTCTTTTGATTAAAGAAGCAAGCACCAAAAACCTAATAAAACCGAGATTACTGCTTTGGCAAAGAGCTGTTTTTCATTGAGCATGAATAAAAAGCTCAAACATCAACATGAACACTAAACTTCCTGCAAATCCAAAAAAGACATGTTTAGAATACTAAAGATACAATGAACAACTACCTTTCTATGAGAGGTTGCTTTTTCACTTAGGAATCCAGTGTGTCATTAGCATCTTTAGTATTTTCTGAAATGGTTTCATATTTTCATTTACATTTTTTTCTCAACTCAAATTCCCCCTACCTTTTTGTCAAGGTTCTAAGTTTATGATTTTGAGAGTTCCAGGCTCCTTCAAAATCCATAAAGTTCCTTCAAAAAAGTTA
>CM042892.1:7917977-7967977 GCA_023653625.1 Triadica sebifera
CTGGAATGTATAACCACACTGGTTGCTTTGTGAAGCGCAGACAGAGTCTGACGACTGAATTCCTACACTGCATCGTTGGTCTGAACAAGAGATCAATGAAGCTGTTGATGAGCTTCCAGGATCAAAGAAATTGAGTGGAATCTGTAAGATAACCAGCTAACCATGTTGGACAAAAAAGGAATTGCAGCAGTAAATTATTCCTAAATTGGCGAGATCAAAATCGAAGAAGATAAAAACAGATAAGATAAAGTGAACTTACTTGGAGTCCACTTGTGACAGGGCAACCATTGCAGGAGCTGCAACTAACCCACAAAACATCACTTCCAGTATCTATCTGTACATAGAAATCTTTGGGAGGAGAACCCAATTGCACTTTTGTATAATACAGCCTACACAAACAAAATCAAAAAGTATACTGGATGAAACAACCAAATTTTTTACATATTCAATAGGTTCCAGGATGCAGTTTATCTGTCCAATATAATAACCATTAAGAATCCAATTGCACACAGTAGTTTCTATGTTTACATAATGCATATTTCTCCCACGTAAAAGCCATAAAAGTAACCGGCATAATTTAACCAAAACCAAACTGATTGATAGGATATAAAAACAAAATTCCAGTCTCTAAGAATCCAAATTAGGAAACCCACAGTACTAAAATCCAAACTGAACCCATAAAACTGGAAACATTAAAACCATAAACAAACACAGAAACCATAAAAAAGCATTAAAATTTCTTTACACTTTCAAATACAGGAACTACATTGAATTATCCACACAGCCACCAGCAAACAATTCATAAACAAAAAAAAGGAGGGGTGGGGGGGGGAGTGATAGAATTTACCCAACAAGGAAAGGATTAAAAGTGCCTTGAACAGGGAAATCCACAACTGCAACAGTAGACTGTAATATCCTACGATGCCTAGAGCTATCTCGCGCTTTAAGCTGGTTCAACTCAAGCATATGACTCGGTGGAATCCCTCTCTCCAGCGTAAGAGTAGCCGGGAATGAAGAAGAAATCACCATTACCACCGGAAAAAGTACAACAGCGATCACTATTCCAGCGGGAAAAGCCGCTGCCATTTCTCTATCCTTTGTATCTTATTCTTCAATCTGTTATTATAAATCTTTCTTCTTTTCTTCTTCAATATGAGAAGAAAAACAAAAATTGCTGAAACAAGCAAGAATGCTGTTGTTGAAAGTACGATTTCCGTTTTCTGTTATTAAATTTGGAAGGCAAGCGAGGATATTGACAGAGAAAATTTGAGAGGGAGAGCTAGAGAGAGGCAGAGTTTTAGAGAGAGAAAGGAAAGCTTAAACGAAACAGCAGAAGATGATTCATATAATGGATTACGTGAACGTTGTGACACTGTCAATAATTATTTTAATTTATTTTAATATCAGACTTTCGTTCTATGTTTCCTGTTCGGTAAACTAACTTCTACACGACAACATGTGCGTATTTCATAACATGATATGGAGTATGAGGATATTTTTTAATATTTAAAATTTTCGATTTATTTATAATTTTATAATTAATTTATATATACAAAATAAAAAAATTAATATTTTTACACAAATTTTATGTATTATTAATTCGAGAAGATAATATTTTTATTGCCATTTTTTTATGAAGATAAATATATAAATATAGCTAAATAAGCCATTCAGTAAATTTTGAAAAAATCAAAATGTATTAGATTTGATTCATTTGAATATTAATGTTAGTATCAATTTACATAGCTAATTACTTACTTTAACATAAATTTACTTGTGTGATGAAATCATCAATATTTTTTAAAATAAAGAATAGAGTAAATCATATAATTAATTGACTTATTCAAATGATTTAATTCTATTAGAAATTCATTATAGTCTATGGGTCAAATGCAATAACATTTGAAATTTATCAAAATAAAATTTTAACTTTTACCTTTCTATGAAATAGTAAGCACTAAGTAATTAAAGTCTCACAATAATTTGCTAATCAAAAACTTTAATATTAAAAGGAGAAATCTATAGTTCTAGGAGGGCAATATTTGTTCTATAAGAGAAATGAAAACATTAATTAGCCCATTCAAAGAGTAAGATGGTAAATTTATTTTTTAATTAAATTTTAAACTAATTATATTTAACATTTATCCATTTTATGTTTTTTTGAATAATGGCATAAAATTCATTAATAATAAAAAATAAGGACATATCTAAAACAAAAAATGAATTGACTTATTCAATAACAATTTGAATTTGAAAAAATTTTCTAATAATAATAATAATAATAATAAAGGGGATATTTTGTTTTTTATCCATTTCATGTTAAAAATGTTTTTTTAATAAATGTAAAATTTTTATGTAAAAAAGAAAAGAAAAGAAAACAAACATATTTTCATTTCAATTAATTTGCATATCTTAAAAGGTAATAAAAATTTTGATGATTAATTAATGTGTTTTGATTTCACATCACATGTAGCTTTTAATTGCTAGTTGTTTCAAATAGTACCCTTTTCAATCAATTGTAAGAAAATACTATTCATCTATCATTGGCCCCACCAGAACTCCAATTGCTTTAACCTTTTATGTGGGGTCCATTTACTTGTCTTGCCCATGAGGATCCAAATATCCTCCACCAATTTAAAATAAAAGCCAAAATCCTCAATGCATTGGAGAGTACTTTATCACAACCCAATACACAATTATTTTGGCATTTTTACCTTTTATAAAGACAATATATATATATATATATATATATATATATATATATATATATATATATATATATATATATATATATATGTTTTTTTTAACTACTTTATTATTTCACAATTATAACAATCCTCATGGACAAAGTTATTAGTTGCCTTTTGCATAATGACTTTCTTAGCCCTTCATTTTGTATATACTTTTTTTTATTTTTGTTTTTATTTTTGCTACAATTGAAAAACTATTTGTATTCCACATTCAATAGTTTTGATCAATTTAGGATATGTTTTTTCAGCTTTGGATGTCTTATCAATGTGGATATAAATTCAGTTTGTATTTATTGATTTTATTCATACTTTAATTTCAAAGTTTGAGTAGAAATTTAGAACAATACTATTTTCATGAATTTAATTATTAAAATCATATTTCATTCAACTTAAGAATTAAAAAAAATTACCATATAGGTTTTGAGAATTATCATAAGGTCAATTTACAAATATTTTTATTGAAGAATGAAGTATCAATTTGCCATTAACACTTTTTGGGATAATCAATTTGCCTTAAAATTAAATAATTAATTTTTAAGTATAGCTATATGAAGTTTAACTTTTAAAGCCAATTTATTTAGCTTCATCCTAAAAATATTTTTTTTTCATTTTTTTGTCAAATGCATTAGCACAATTATTTATAAATTTGAAAAAGAAATTTATAGTATGTAAGAAACTAAGAATTTTATTTAAAAAATGATATTATAATTAATTTTTTGATCGAATGAAATAAATTTATCATAAATTTATTTTTTTTATAGAAATTAAATTTAAAAGTGGGATGAAAAAATTAACCCTTTATTCTTTTTAAATATATATGTTGATTATTTATCTGAAGAGAATTGCATAGAGAATATGATGGTCATTTTAAGAAGAGATAGGGATAGATTTGTCATTGCAACACACATTTTCCGAGATTGCTTTGACCGGTGAACGAAAATGCAAAAAGAAGAGGCGGGCTACCAGACAGTGTACTTTGCCCCCGATACGGATACCTTCGCCAATTTGTCATCTACACGAATGGTTTCCCAAGATTAAGTTACTTGCAATACCAAATTATATTACTATAAAATAAATTATTTTAATCAATAATTTAAATTTAATAAATTAGATTATTTGAAAAAAGTAGATTATAATATTTAAAATAAAATGATAATAGAACTAATTTTTTTATAACATTTTATAATAATAAAAAATTAAGTTGTAATATCTAAAATAAAATGTTAGCAAAACTATTTTTTTTATAAGTTAGTGGATTATGATTTTTTTTATTTTTATTTTTTATTATTTTATAATAATAATATAATTGTTAAATTATATATACTATAATTATTAAATTATTTAATATGTACATATATAATAATAAAAATAATAAAATATTATATGATAAAGATAAATATATTTATTATATTGGGATGATATATTTAATATAATTTTTATATTATTTAATATGTATATATATTACATAATCCGTTTGTATTATATATTTAAATAGATTTTATATATTATTTTTGAATAATACAAACTACTTTTTCAAGTACTTTTAATTAAATTAGTTAAATTATCAATTATTAGATTTTAGTTGCTAGATTATCAGTTACTATTAGATTATCGATTTAAAATTAGATTATCAGCTAGTTTTATCAAACCGGATTTAAGTCAAATATATTATTTTAAATTCTAATTTTTTAAGATTATAGCAAGTAAGAAATATTATCAATAATGATTTTAAATTCTATAAAAATTCTTTTAATATATTTTTGGATAAAGTTAGACTCGGCATAATATTTATATTTTTTGATTTGTAACTATAATTTTTTAATTTAATATTTAATTTAATTCATATTTTACTGAGTTTTTGTTTTACTAATATATATTAATTTTTTATCATTACTTTATAAATACTTATAGTGAATTTATTATCTCATCTTCCTGCTGAGAGTGTGCCGCTTCTCCAAGATAATGTTATTGGTGTTTCCTGACCATTGTTACCTTAGCGAATTTGGTGTTGCTTTTTGGATTTTCTCCTCCATTGTATTTCCAAAAAAAATTAAATCATAAAGTACTATATAGTCCTATAACAGTTTAAAACAAACGGTATTTGTTTCACACTTATTATATTATAAAATGGAAAATATTAATTAATTTATTATTATTACAAATGATAATTGTAAATTATAAATTTATAATAATAAAATAACAAAATAAAATATTAAATTGAATTAAAAATCATGTTAAAAGAATTACAATTAAAAATAAAAATTATTTTTTAAGTAATAAAGAATTAGAATGATTATTTGTAAGAGTGTGGATGGGATAACGTTGATATTTTCTAACTTAATCAGATATATTGAGTTCAATATTTGAATATACAACTATTTTAAAATTTATGAAATAGTGTTTTGTTGTTTTTAATATTTTATTATATACTAGTAAAATTAATTTCAGTATATGATCATAGTTGACTGACTGATGATACTTGTGATTTAAAAAAAATAAACACAATGATTTGAGAGGCAAAATCTGCTGCAAATTGAAAACCATTAGTTATATTTTCTAAAATGATAAATAAATAGCGTGTATTTAAGGGTAAAATCTATGTCAAATCGAAGATAGTTAGTTCTAACAGAATTACAATGAAGATTTAAAGAGGTTTAATTGAAATTTTAGGAAAATGTTATACATTTAACAGATATGAATTAAATTAAAAAATGGGTCAAATTAATATTGAATTTTTTTGTAATTATCAATAACATTAAAAATTAAAATTTTAAGCCACAATAAAATCATTAAAATAAAAATTTAATATAATAAAAATTACATTAAGAAATTTAATAGGATAATTTCCCAAAGTTAATGGTAGAAAAATTGCAGGAGAGAATGGAATGACAAAAATAAAAAATCGTGGAAGGAATCTCTTCACATGGTCAAATCACAAATGTAAATTGGAATTATAGAAGTTAACCATATCTATGGGTGGCCAGTTGACACTTCCTACCATACATGGCCGGCATCAGGCGTCATTGCACAAGTCACTGATTAATCATTCATGATTATCCATAATTATTCATAATAATAACCTAATTAATCAACATTTTGGCAGAAAAAGAACCTAACTAATACGATTTTTTTTTATCAAATAATTAATATGATTTTGAATATTACATTACTCAATGTTATGATCTGCACTCTGCAGTGATATAATTAATTAGCTAAAGAAATTTTTATGCATATACTCTCTTTGTTTTACTTTAACCATCGTTTAAAAAAAAATTTGTTTCGCTTAAATGATGTTTTTAGATTATCAATAAAAAATAATTATTTTTTTCTAACTTTATCCATATTTTATTGAAATAATTATAATTTATTACTTTAATCTTTTTAAAAGAGAGTAATATAATTATTTTATACTTATAATTATGCATATTAAATAACATTTTAAATTTTTGTGACATTATCTTAAATGACACTTAAACGTTAATAAAATAGTCATAGAATAAAATAGTTATTTTAAACTTTAGTTCAAATTTTAACAAAGAATAATAATTTCATAGAATTGATATTTATTAATTTTGTAGAATACACATTTTATTAACAAATTAAAGAATAACTATTCTTCACCTGGTGGAATAATATATTTAACCACCATTCCACCCCTACCATCCCCACAACCACTCATTCATCACTGCCGTTGCTGCTGCCACCACCATCCACCACCCACCACCGCTACCTATCTATTATCACAAATCATTACCCACATAACCACCATCACTACTGCTACATACATATTAATATAATAGTATATTTTACTATAACTTTGTATAGAAATAATTAATCTAAACTCATAAGCCAAAACATGAAATAAATTTTTTTTAGGAATATCTATTTTATTTCTACATATTCTATTCTTTAGGAATTACTATTCTATTTAATACCTATTCCATTCCATGAATTTGTTGGAGTTTAATGGAGCTGAGTGAGAACTAAACTGAAGATACAAAATATTTGCTTTATTAAATAGAAGTTTTATTTTACATTACACCAAGCACTCACGGCACCACTACACTTGTACTCTCACTTTTACACTTATGCACCTCACTTACTCACACCCCTTACTTAAATTCTCTCATGCCACACACTGCACACTGTGTCACTCTTTACTAGACACTCACGTCTACTTACCTCTCTTACACAAAATGGAGCCATATAGCTACTTTTATACTAGCTTGAGTCGGCAACACTTTAGTCGACTTGTACCACTACACTATTCTATATTTCTAGAACTAGGTGACCAACATTAACAAACTATGATTATTTGAGACTTTTCCAGAAGTTGATAACTCGAGGTAAATAGATAAAGATGGTTCTAGAATAACAGTGACAATTGGCAAAGTGAAGGTCGGTGCTGACTTTTCAACACTCTCCCTCAGTTTTGACTCTTTAAACCATTTTTTATTTTTTTATTTTGTAATTCTTTGTCCATTTTCAATATAATAAATTGTGTCTCTATCTCGTGTATCATTCCTTTTGCTCCTTCCTTGTCAATCATAGCATATCATTGTGCTTGTCTCTCCATTTGCTACTCTGAAATTTATGTTTATATTCTTTAAAACTTCTCCCATCAATTTCTTCACCTAACATCTCATTAGCATATTTCTTTTACAGATTTACATCTTGTTCTTTTTGCATTATCTTTACTTCCACTTCATCTCATTTTTGTGTCAAAATTTTCTCTTTTAATTTTTCATCGCTTGAAGATCATGATAATTCTTCTATTATTTTAGGACTTCCTTGTTTCTCTTCTAATTGCTCTCTCTTACTTCGTAGTATGTCAATTTCTTTCTCGTACTTAATTTCTTTAGCAGGTCCTTCCTCCATGCTTAGAATTATCTTTTCAACTTCCACAATTGAATTCAATGATCCTGAATTTCTTCTCCTAGCGGAGCACTTTCAAAAAAAAATTGATTCTGTTATGTCCCATTCTTCATCACTTTTATATGACTTTTTAAGATACTCTAGCATAGCAGATATTGCCAGCATATCCCACTTGGCCTCACTATCATATGCCTCTACAAACTCATTTAAATCATCCTTTACTTCCTCTTCGATTGCACAAGATGTTTGAACGTTGAAGTCTCATTCCTCTTCACTTTGAATCTCAGATTGTCTTATCGTTGCAGCATTTCTATTCGTTCTTTTGTACCAGCAGTTTTGAGCATACTGACCTCGTTTACCGCAATTGTAACATTCTACATCATGTTGACAAAATCTTCTTTCTTGTGTATCTTTTTGGTCTCGATATTGTTGTGCTCCTCTTTGTGAAGCTCCCCTAGTTTACCTCTTAAGGATTTATTTTCATCCTCAGTCTTAGCTTTTGTGTCTTTACAACCTTTAGGTTGACATTTTCCTTTGTAGCTAAATAGTGCCTCATCTTTACTTTTTAGTGAGATCCCTGCCATCTATTTAGCCAAACTTTCTAATTGATTGACTAAAAGATTTTCTAACTCTTCTAATGATATTTGTTTTAGCCATATTTGAACAACAATGATAAATTCAAGATATTCGAGTCTCAACCCATGAATAATAATTTTTTTCTTTTGATAGTCACTATTGCAGAGTCAACATCTAACTTTGCAATTTCATTACAAATAGGCTTTACCTTTGAGAAATATTGATTAATTGATATGACCCCTTGCTTAGTGGCCATTATCTTATTCTCAAGGTATTAAAGCCATATTTCATTTTTCTTTGAATAACGAGATGCAAGAATATCCCCTGCCTCCTTCAGTGTTTTTGCATCTTTTATATATTTGAGAATATCATCTTCAATAAAATTTTAATAACGTATAAAGCCTTACCAGCTTTGATCATCTATATTCGTATTTTAGTTACAAAAGCCTTTATTTCAGTGTCTTGAGGTGTTGTGGTGTCACATCCACCAATGATCTCCCACAATTCTTGCCCCTCCAAATAAGACTTCAAATAGTTTTTCAAGAACTATAATTGTGATCATTGAGCTTTTTGATTGTGCCTATGATATAAGAATGCACCATTATGACTTGATAAATTTGTTCTTATTATCAAGTAAGCTTGGTACTTGAACAGTTTACTTTACAGTCCCAGATTGTGCACGAACATGCAATCCACGGTCCCTTACAGTCTTTTTTCCAAGCTCTAGATCACTATATTTGGTCTTAGACCAACTTGTCTTTAACATCAAATTGTTGGAGTTTAATGGAGCTGAGTGATAACTAAATTGAAGATACAAAATATGTATTTTATTAAATAGAAGTTTTATTTTACTCTACACTTTGCACTCTTACAACACCATTGCACTTTGTACTCTCACTTTTATACTTATGCACCTCACTTAGTCACACCCTTTACTTAAATTCCCTCATGCCACATACTGCATACTTTGTCACTTTTTACTAGACATTCATGCCTGCTTATCTCTCTTATACAAAATGGAGCCATGCAGCTCCTTTTATACTGGCTTGAGTCGGTAACACTTTAGCTAACTTGTACCACTATAATATTCTATATTTCTAGAACTAGGTGACCTACACTTTTTCATAAGTTGATAACTCTAGGTAAATAGATAAAAATAGTTCTAGAATGACGATGACAATTGGCAAAGTGAAGGCCAGTGTTAACTTTTTAGAACCAAATATGACCTTAGAGTGGAACAAATGAAGTATATCTCATTTATAATTGTCATTCAATTTTGCTAATTCCTACGCTAAATAATTAATTGTATATCCAATTTTGTAATAATATCAATTTTATTTATCATAATTTTAGAAGATTACTTGTACATATAACAGATTAATGAGAAATGCTAAGGACAATTACATTTTCAAGTGACTGTCCAACACACATCTCCTTAGCATTGCCCTTAGGTCAAGGTTTACATTTTGAAATTTTTACAGGCATTTTTTGCATTAACTATTGAAATAGTTATAATAAGTTCCATATAGAAAAGAAAAGAGAGCTTTCTATGGGTTTATAAGACATATTACATCATTGTAATGTGAATTGATGATAAAAAAAATTGGAAAAAAAAGGTACCTAAGCAGTAATTTAAAAATTATTAATTTTGGAATATATTGTCGTAAAATATTTTAGTGATGAGTTTCACGATCGCTAATGTGTTTTGTTTTTGATGCACTATTAAGATTAACACGGTCATGAAAAGGGTCTTCGTAGATAATTTTGCAGTTGCAATTGAAATTGAGAATCATTTTGTTTCTTAAAGGTCACTAATCGCAAAAATATTGTAGTTGTGAAATATTATGCGTGGTTACAAAAAATATTATTAAAAATCGCTATATAAATATCACAGTCATAAAAAGTGTTGTATGGTCCTGAAAAGTACTACACTGTCGCAAAAAATGTTGCAATGACTAATAATATCAATAACCGTTTTTGCCAATTTTTAAGGGTTGTAATTGCCCTAAAAAGGTGTCATAACACTATAAATAAGTGTCTCGATGTTAGATTTTGTTCTTGATATAATTTATCGTTCTAACCTCTCTTTTGCATCAATAGATTTTGTTCTTGATATAATTTATTTTTCTAACCTCTCTTTTGCATCAATACAACCAAATATCATTCTCTAACTATTTTTGGATAGATTTAATTGATATTGTTATCATTAAATTCAAGTTTATTTTGAATATACCGAAGGGAATTGCTATCAAACCCAACCAGTAACATTATAAAGGCAAATTCTCTTAAAAAGAGTGATTATACAATCAAAGCACATTCAACAAAATATTCATTATTCATCCACTTTTCTAACATTAACATAGGTATAAAACTCCATTTTTCCCAAAAAAATTAAATTCATATTAAAAATTTAACCATTAGAATTGATCATATTTTGCATTTTCTTCAAAAATAAAATTTTTTTGCGCTTCTTTACATATTTATTAAAGTAATGATAAATCACAAGATTTCGTGTGAACACAAAACTATCGATCAATCTTGTTTTTTAAAAAATTGCATCTTTTACTTTTTAATGTCATTATAAATAATATAGTTTCTGTCTGTGTTCACACGATGATTTAGCAATACTCTATTTGTTATTTTTTTTAAAGGGTTGACATTATCTATAAATCTATTTATTAAATTTAGCTTCTATTACTTATGAATAATTTCATACACATGTTGAAATTTTTTTTTTATACAAAGCATCCGACTTGAGATTCAATCACAATACCTTATATCCATAGTCACTATATCAGTATTAAGGATAACAATGAATAAGATATTTACGAAAATCCAACCTGATTTTGAATTCAATTATATATACTTATATCTGAATTTGTTTAAAATTATAATGTTAATACCCATATCCATCCAAAATTCGATTAACATTACCCAATTAATATCCGAACTTGCTTAATTATCTATTTATCATTAATAAATTTAAAATAAAATAAAATTCAAACTCACTAAATAATTAAAAATTTAAAAATATACAAACAATTTACCATAAATTACTACAAAATCAAATAAAACATAAAATCTAATACAAACATTCAAATTCAAATAATTTATCAAATTGTTCAAAAATAACGTTAAAACAATAAAATTAAACATTATTCATTATAATTAAAAAATATATTTCAAATCTTCAACTTCCATTATATTTTTAATTCACCAATCTATAAAAACACACACAAAAAATAATTAATTATATCATTATATGCAATAAATTATAATAGAACAAATTATATTATATATATATATGGTTCATTTCGGTAATAGATATCTGATGACCTTGATCTGTATCCTACCAAATCTATGACGAATTTAACTATTAATATTCAAATTCATTTTAAAGTCCTAATAAAGTTACCCTTTAAAATTTAAAAGAGTATAAATAGATGCGAATATCCGTAAAATTTGAATACACTATGAAAGCTTATTGGTACACATTGAGGATTTTTTGTACAAAAATTATTAAATTTGTATTCATTCCCCACCTGTGGATATATTAATTAAAAACTTCTTACAGATACTGCTGATTATACATGTAACTAGCTAAAGCACTCTCATTTTACATTTTTTCCTTAATTAGAAAATCACAATCAGAAAAGATTTTTAATTTTGCATTTATATAGAGGTGAATTTTTTATAATTTTTTCTTTTTGGAAATGGGATTTACATATCATTTATTGACAGAAAATTTCTTAATTTGAATTCATATATATAAATGATAAACTCGTTTCGGTAATATGATACATTTTTGTGTTTTGGTTATCAAATCTTTAAATTATGATTTTTTCACATCAAACACCTTAAGAATTTCAATAAGCAAACGTGAATATCATACTTAGTTATTAGACTGGGATGGGTGTTTTAATTTGTTGAATCAATATGCTTAAAATTATACATATTTGTTGTGTTATTAGCCTTTAAAAATTGTACCGAAATAGAAAATTGATTAAAACTGAAAAAATAATATACTATACGTAATTATTTAAAAAAAGAGTACTCCCATAATCCCATTGCGTAACATAACCTATCTATTTTTTGTCTATATTATCAAAATTCATTCTCATTTGGGTTGTCCAATAAGAGTTTGATACAGAAAATAATTACTGTTTACGGGCTCGATCCGAGTCAATCAAAATTTTTAGGGTTTAATAGCAAAGACATTAAAAAAAATAAGGAAATAATTTAATTAGCATTTATTTTTTTTTTTTTTTTATAAACATGGATATTCAACTATCATTAACCAACAAGCACTAACCAGATCACGACAGTTGACATTTTCCTATTAGTTTAAACCTTAATATATCAAATGTAACATGTTAATTTGTGATTTAATTTGTTTTCAAACATTTTTTTACTTAATCTTAATCCATGATTTTCACTAACAATTCCTAATTAATTAACAGCTATAAAGTTTTTATCCAGGCATTATCTATAACACTATTCAGTGTTTTTAATTGTTTCTATACATATATTTTCCATCAATGAATATTTCTTCATGTTCAAAGAACATGTTATCGTCCTATTTGCTTAACTTCCGTCCGTGCATGTAATAATAATAATAATAATAATAATAATAATAATAATAATAATAATAATAATAATAATAATAATAATAATAATAATAATAATAGCCTGTGAAAATATTCATAGCCGTGAAATCTTGAGTTGAGGGTGGAATTGAGTAGAAGGTTTCATACTCCAGTCTATGGTGGAATTTTCCATAGCCATAAAAATTAAACAATTGTCCATTTCAAAGAATTTCTTATTTCTTCACTTCTTTCAAGTGTGAAAACTTTGTTCTATCACTAACAACTAACTTATCCGAGAAAACATACATACATACTATGTGTAATTTCTTTCAAATTATTTTATCAAATTAATTGATGATAAATTATAGAAATGTTTGAACTAGTCTCAAGAGGTTTCCTACGAAAATTTCCTCAATCCAAATAAACAACTTGACTAGTTATATTCATTAAAAATATATATATTTATATAAGAATGATCATTTAAATTTGATCAAGTTATGTTTTATTACAATTGACAATTAATCAAATTGTATATAAGTGATGATCAAGCAGTATTGTGACCCAGCTTGATTTATAGTTTTTTTTTTTTAAGAATTGGTTGATCGTTTATCAGTGATAATATATTCTAAATTCTTTTTTGAACTGTTATCAGTAATATTTATAATATAAACATCAAAATGATATACTTAATTATAAAAGTTAAATTAAATTATTAACCATGTGGGCATTCAGTTTGCTTTTACAGGTTGTTTAGTTGATTGAGTAAAGTGCATTTGACTTGTGCACAAGACATACCAGCACCCTGCACCAACATATTCCCAACCTTTCTTGCAAGAGATGTGCCAACCCAATATATATATCCTTAATTGTCTGTACTTCATCATTTCAATTAGCTTCTAAATCAAAATTTGGCTGACACAACCACTTCTTCATCAATGTTAGTTTCTGCTTCGTCCCATATATATAGTTACAATATATATATATATATATATATATATATATATATATATATATATATATATATATATATTAAGAATTTCATACTTGGATTAGGGTCGTGTATTTATTTATATACTGGATTAATAAAATACTAATATGTAAAAAGTTGAATTTGATTGTAAAAATTATTAATATTTTTTTAACATTAAGGTTATTGTGAATGTTGTCCATGAAATTAAGGTTCTTTCCATGATAATGATAAAATTATAAAAATTTGAAAAACCATTTAATCTAAAGAATAATGCTACGGGACACAATTTGTGTTTGGCAAGCCTGTTCTTTAACATTTCTCTTAAGCAAATTGATGGGACCTGAATTAATTGCGAACCATATTTGTCAAACTAAACAACCCATGTTCTTTCGTAGTAAAACAGAGATTGATATTTGGAGGAAAAACTGATATTGTGTATTAAGTATGGTATTGATTATAAACAAGAGTAAAGCAAACTTATTAATAATAAAGGAAACAATGGACTGCTGTGGGTGACCAAGACGACCATACCAGTCCGTTGCACGGGTGCGAACTGATTGGAATGCCTTGCTTTTTTTTTTTTTTTTTTTTGTAATTTGCTTTAGTGCAGCAACAGGAAGTCGATAGATCCCATCCTCAGCAGATCCCTTCAATAATACCCTTTTACTTGCTGATCCTTGACAGTAAATCCAACAGCGTCAAACTCAAATGAACTGTGATTGTCTTTGGTAAACTTATTAACCAAGAGCAATTGTTGTTGTATAGTGGGCACGTGTAAAACACTTTTCAAATGAAATTCATCATGAGCGGTAGATAATGCAGTGTGACCAACATTTTTAATTTGCAAGCAATGTCCATTACCTATGATGAACTTGTCAGTCCTTTATATTCCTCTGAAATTTGTTATGCTGCAAAATTAGGTGTCATTTGATGGTAGGCAGCAGTATCTAGAAACCAATCACTTGAAGAAGTCGCATGAACAGAGGCATTTGCAGTAATGTTCTGAGTCAGAATCATAGTGTTTGGAGCACCACTTAGTTTGATGGTTGTTAAAGACCATAGATTTGACAATGATTAGGTAACCATTTCTTGTTTTCCTTTGCTGGAGGAGTTAGAAACAACTCCATTGTTTCTATTCTTGAGATTGTTCTTTTGAGATTATGTTTGATTTTTTCGAGTGACATTGGCTACAACTGAGGCTGGCTTACGAGAGGTCTACAATAAGAGCTCATGAGCAATGAGACGACCAGCTAGATCAGAAAATGATACCTGAGATTTCTTTACAGATAAAGGTGCTGCAACAGGATGATATTACCTTGGTAGCAATATCAATATGAAAATAACAGCATTAAATTCATCGGGCGAAAATGGTGTTCCAGAAAGCAGCAAGTTCGTCTTCGATTGCTTTGGCTTTGCACAAAAATTGAGCAATGGGTTTATCCTCAAGAGTCATATTGTAAGGAGCCATGTGCAACAGGATGAACTCGTCTAGCTCTATTACTAGACCCAAAGCCATCTGATAATGCCTTCCATGCTTCATTGGCAATGTCTAAGCCTGTCATATAAAGAAAAACTTCTTCGATTAGTGATGATATAATCCAACTGAGCAAAAGTTGGTCTTATTGTAACCATTTCAGGTAATCAGGATTAGGTTCTGATTTATTTGTGGTGGTGTTGATAATGGTAGGTGCAGCTGCTGGTATGCCATTGATGTGACCAGAGAGATTAAAACATTTGATAAGGTGACTGAATTGTGTTTTCCAGGTTAAGCAGTTGGTGGGTTTGAGTTTATTGAGAAAGAAAGTTAAGCATGAGGTAAAATGGAAGATAGGGTTGGTGTAGTGAGAGTTAATGCAGAAGAATTCTCCATGGGTAGCTCTAATACCGTATAACAGAAATTAATATTTAAAGGAAAAACTAATATTGTGTATTGAGCATGGTACTGATTATATACAAAAGTTTATTACAAAGATCACAAAATATTAAATGAAATAATAGGAGTTAATTAGGCTAAATAATGGAAGCTGTAATATCCTAATTTGTAAGAGTAATAATAGCTATCAGTTGTATAATATGGCAATATCTAGGCAATGTAATGAGATAGGACTACAATGTGCTACCAAACTCAAGATATGGGTATCTAAGTTACTTCTAACCATTCTCTTGATCTCTTGCTTGTCATCTCTTATTGCCTTACTTATTTGCCACTTTATATAATTAATTTTTTTTAATTTATATAGGTTAACCTATTAGGTTTTTTTTTTATTATTATTATTATGTGTTATATCAGTATTCTGTGCTTGTTCTCTATTAAAAAAATATTCAGATATAGTTAATTTTATGAATATCAATCATTTATAAGTTTCAAGAATATAACAATTGCAAGAGTCGAATTCTTTAAGTTAAAATGTCAAAAATCAAATTGAGATACACTACATATAGTCATAGTAATTTTCTGTGGGGATTATGGAAAACTTGGTTTGGCTGTTGTATTGGGAGAGGCTGGACTCTCGAATTTCCAGTTATTAATAGAGAAATCTTTCATTTGATCTCTCTGTTTTCTGCTATTCTCTGTGTTGGCTGGTTATTTTGTTCAGGTCTTATCAGTATACTTATTTGACACAGAAAAAAAGCACAAATTACAAGTTTGAAAAAAAAAAAAATCTTTATCCCTCAGTTAAGTATAAAATAACACAATATTAAATTATAACTTTTATCTTTTTTTTTTCCTAAAAAAGAGAAATATTACAAAAGCTTCACTGTTCATGTAAATTCCAACAAAGGAAAAATACAAGATGGACTGGAGGTAAAGAAAATGGGCCTGGGTCTATACTGCGTTATGTTCCGTACACACATATTAATTAATAAAATCCCAATTCAAATCCCCATGTAAATAAAAAATAAAAGAAAGTTGAAGTAGTAATTATTTTACACAGATATTATAAAATAATAAATTATAAAAAATTTTCTTAAAATTTTAAACAAATTTTTAAAAATTGATAGTTTACCTTATGTCATTTGAGATAATACTAATTCATTTGATAATGTATGAATTTCAAATATTGCAGTGCAATATACCAAATGATTTTTCTATATTTGAAATGTTTTTATGTGAATTTTTAGGATTTTATATACAAACGATTGTAATTGCATATCAATCAGTAGATTCAAATAACAAATTTTCTGATTATTATAACAAATAATATTTTTATTAAAAGATATGAGAATAAACTGTTAAATTTTTTTAAATTTTATTTATAGTTGTAATTTGTTAAAATTTAGAAAATTTTCTGTAATTTATTCATTAGAAAAATATGCATAATTCTTGCAAGTTACAGCCTAGCATGCTTTTTCTAAATAGCTTCTTTGCTTCCAAGCTGCAATTTGACAATTTGGTAAAACTAAATAAACATGGAATTGAAACATCAGAAATTAGCGCACATACACGCATAACCTTAAAAGTTTCGAAGTTCAATCCTTTTCCGGAAAAGGGGAAATGGGTAAAGGAGAAAAGGGGAAGGAGGAATCGGGTGGAATTTTTTCGGAAGAGTGACCGAGAAGAGAGAGGATCAAAGAGCTTTTCTTCATGTTGTTGTTTTTTGACATAGGAGAAGTGAAGCTCTGGTTGAGCTTTTTTGTGTGCTCTATTCAACGATTCAATCTCAACATATTTCTGATCAACTTGCCAAGGATGGAGTGGTGGTTTGTGCCTATATTTAATGAGCAGGTGGCGGAATGTAAGAATGACTATGGGATAGATTCAAAATGGAATTGACATCTCTCCATTTTTTGATCCTGTCTCGTTTTTTGTCGGAAAAAAATTTTGGATCCCCGTCTTGCACATCCCCCTATTTTTGTTAAAATTTTTTATTTTATTTTAATGTTAAAAAAATATATTTTTATTTTAATTAATTAATTAAATAAAAAAATATTTTTTTACTTAAATTGAGTATTATATTTTTATTTATTATTTTTAAATATATATATATATATATGATAGGATCGGGGTGAAAGATGTATATACCGTTTCTGTAAAAAAAATTCAAAATTGGACGCGGGATAAAAAAAATTATAAAAATATATTCTCTGTTCGTAGTAGGATATTGTGGTAACTAATTCAATTGTCATATCTATGGTATAGAACCGAAGTGTATTATTTACTTTTTGACTAGAACCGAACTCTATTATACTATTGAATATAATTTTGATAGATCTGAATCTTTTAGTAATATGTGAACCGAAAATTTATTGAATTGTATCGAATTTTAAAGAATTAATGTTTAAATGTTTATAATTTTACTTTATATAATAATTTATAAGAATAAATATATTTATATATAATATTATTTATAACTTTTATATTTTTATTATACAAATATAATATAGCTTAAATTTTTAATTAAATATACTTTAATCCATAAAATTAAATTATAATAAAATTTATATGAAGTTTATAATAGTAAGAAATTCAAATAATTGAAAATTTTAAATGCTAAAAATAATTTTACATGCTAAAATTTTTATGATGGTTGTGTAGAAAATTAAATTTATAATCTTCATATTAGTTTAAGATAAACTCATCATCAATCTAATTAACTATTTTTGTTATTAATATATAAATAAAAAAATATTTATAATATATTGTTAGTTTCATTTTTTATTATAGATTTGTTTTATCGCTAATTAAAGTTTTTAGCATTTATAATTTATTTTAATTGAATTATATAATAAATTTACATTATATTAATAATTTGGTAAATTAAGTGAATCAATTATAAAAGTAACCTAATTTATAATAAATGTACTATAATTATATGATAAATCAATATAAATTATGATTTGTTCTAATTATATTATACAATTTTTTGTCAAAATAATTATATTATCTTAAATTTAAATACTAATATATATTATATTATTAAATAAAAAATATATAATCGATATATTTAATATATATATATATATATTAAAATTAAATAATCATAAACTTACGTAATTTTTAATTATATACTTATAGTTATATATTTATTTTTATATTTACCAGTTTAGATATCTAATAATTTAAAATTCAAAATTAAGTTTTTGCATGAGCCAATTAATTCTCTTCTCCATGGTTTTAGATTTAGTAACATATTTCGATTTTTTTCACTATTTAGAAAAAGTGAACCACTTTTTATATGATTTTTTTTATCAAAATAATTGTATTATATTAAGTTTTTGTACTAATTTAAAGTATATTAATAAATAAAACATATATATAATTGATCATATACTTAATAAACTTATATATTTATATACTTTTATAATTAATATGCACACTATAATATATATATATATATATATATATTAAAAGTAAATAATTAATAACATACATACTAATACTTTATATTATATACTTATAATTATATGTTTATACTTATACTTTGAATTTATATATTTAATAATTTAAATTTTAAATATTATTATATATATTATATTATTTTTTATCAAAACAATTATATTATATTAAAGTTATATACAAATAAATTATATTATATTAATAAATAAATATATATAATTGATATACTTAATAAATTTATAGGTTTATATCCTTTATAATTAGTAAAAATATTATAGTTATATATATACTTTAAAATTAAATAGTCATAAATATAACTGATCATATACTTAATAAAATTATATATTTATATACTTTTTATAATTAATGTGCATATATATATATATATATTAAATTAAAAAACATACATACTTTTATTTTATAATTATATACTTATACTTTTGAGTTTATATACGTAATAATTTAAATTTTAAATATTACTATATGCATAGCTTACTATATAAATTATATTTTTTTCTATCAAAATAATTATATTATATTATACTTATATAGTAATCTAAATTATATTAATAAATAATATATATAATTGATATACTTAATAAACTTATATAATTATATATTTTATAATTAATGTAGACATTATAGTCATATACATAATTTAAATACTCACAAACTTACATACTTATATTTTATAATTAAACATTTTAATTCATAAACCTTCTATATGAGAAATATTATATTTTTAATTTTAATTTAGTGCCTTAAAGAAATACGGTTATAATTTTTTTTGCTCCTTTAAAATTGATAATTTATTAGGAGCATTTTATATGATAATTATGGATTTTTTATAATACTATTAAATATCAATTTTAGATTTTATGAAATTTTTATTTATTCAAATATCTGAGTACTATATTATTTTGTACTGTATTATTTGGTACGATTACCAAAAGAATCTAAAAATCGTACCAAATTATTCCAATTTTTTTTCTTTTTAATACAATATAATATTTAAACTTATAGATCTCCGAATTTTTAAAATAATATTGGAGATTTTTTAATTTTCGAATTGAACCGAATCATGTATAGGTAGTAGAGATGGAGTTCTGACGCATAGGCCCATTGTTTAAACTTATTTGGGTTGAATATCCATTTAGAATTTAGCCCAAACTTGTCATTCAATTTTTTTAAAAGAAAAAAATAATTATAAATTTTGAGTCAAATTAGCACATAACTTTAGTCTGTTTTATTTTAAAATTAAAAATATTTTTTATTATTTTTTATTCAAAAAATCTTTACCTAGCATGATTTTTTACTGAAATTTTACAATGAATGATGAAAAAAAGAAATATTAAAAGAGTTTTTTTTTTAAAATTAATAGATCAAGATAATCATAAAATTACAAAATTACGCATTAATTTTTAACTCAATCTGCACGAAAATTTAAAGCATGTTTGCACATCTAGCCGATGAAAAAACTATCTAAAAGTTGAAGAATAAATATTTGGGTTCAATAATTTGAGATTTACTACATATACAAGCAATAAACACTTAGGACCCGTTTAAATCAAACTAATGCTGCCCATTCGACTAATATTTAAAGCAATTCTTTGGTCCATTGCCATTATCATGTCCGTATATTTTGACTACAAATTTTGAAGGAATTAAACTAAAAAGTATATAAACCACTATATCAAAAAAAATTATAGATTATTTACAAATTAACAAATAAAATCATCCAATTTAAATTACTATTTTACATTTTTTTAAAGATCTGAAGTCATCAATGATACAGTGACATTTATTTAAATGTTTTATTCATATTCGTTGATGTATATTTAGAGTCTGATTGGAATAACTTATTAATTATATGGTAAATTGAATCTATCTAAAAAATTTCATGATATGGTCTAAATCAAGAGTTTTAGCAATTTTATTTTTAATATAATTTATTACGCTATCTGTAAAATATTGTTTTTTGTGTTTCTATTAGAAATGTAGTTGGTAAATTTTCTAACAGTTTTAAAAGCTTAAAAAACCTAATTTATTATAAACTTTAATTATGCATATTTGTGACTTAAGGTAAATGAAAATTAAGTAAAAATTTAATAAAAATTAGGTAACTACATGTCACTTTAATATTATTATTTATTTGCTTTTACTTTATGATAGGAGGACCAAATATTAAAAATACATGAAAAATATTTCTTATAATTTATATATATTTCAATTTTTTTGGGGGGGAAAGGGGCATAACCTCTCCATGCCCTTATAAAGTTCCGCCCTTGTCCACAAGATTAACCATATCATGTTCTCAATAATTCAATTTCTTTAGCGAAGAAAAAAAAATCATCTCTCTCGTTATATATATATATATATATATATATGACAATTTTTAATTCAATCCATTAACCTAATCCAAATCAGTTCAAACAAAATGACTCAAATTCGATTTGAAGTTGGAGTAAATTTAAATAGTTAACCTCAAAATGACCTACAAAATTATAAATGGATTTAAATCAGCTTGCAGATTAACTGTACGGCCTTTTTTCTTTAAAAAAAACAGAATTTCTTTTACGGTGTTGATTTTTTCTTAATTAAAACTCACAATCACAATATATATATATATATATATATATATATATATATATATATATATATATGTGCAAATTTCTTTTACATGTCACATAATTTCTTTTAAATCTAGCGATTGTTGAACTATTTATATAAAATTCTGGAAAAAAAATTCAGACTTGTCTCGTGATAAAATTACACATGAAAGAGCAAAAGTTTTTTGAATGAATGCTAATTATCCAACTCTTAAAGCCTTTATCAAATAAAAATTATTTAAGGTTTGAATTAATTTTAAATTAATCCATTTAAATTTTATTAGAATTCCAACCGAATTTTCAAAAATGGAGCCAAAAATGGGCATGCATGCATGTTTAATAGAAATTCAGTATTGAAAGGCAGTATAGAAAATTAGAAACTCTTTGTGCTTTAGGTGTTGGTCAAACTACACATGTACTAGAAAATGCAATAAAGATAGACGGTGCATTTTTTGTTGAACCAATTAATAATTAATTGACAAAATATTTGGTAGGTAAGATAATAGGTGGAAATTAATCTTTAACCATCCATTTAGTAGGTGGAGATTAATTTTGATTATCCATTTGGTGGGTGAGTATTAATATTGACCATCCATTTAGTAGATAAGATGACATGTGAGAAATGATCTCAACCATCAATTTGAGTATGTGAGAATTGATCTTGGTCGTATATTGAGGAGGTGAATGCCTATATATAGCCTTAGGAATTCATTTGTAAAGTATCTCATCCATATTCCATCCAAAAGTGAGAGAGAAAAATAAAAGTTTAGAAAAATTTTAGTGAGAGGTTGTAAATTATGAGTGTTTATAAATACTTTGTGAATTTTTTCTTCTTTCAATAAGATCTGTAGCAGTCCGGAGACGTAAAAATAATTGGCCAAACTCCGTTATCAATTTATGTGTCATATTATTTCGCATTTTCTTCGCTCTTTTCATAAATTTGATTATAGAAAAATTGACGTTATTTCCCAATAACTGGTATAAGAGCTTTGGTTATATTTCTTCTATCTTTTTCAGGCGATTATTATTTATATGCATAGTAATTATTGTGAATAGTAAATTTTGGTTAGTGATAACAATTTGTCCACAGAGGTGTTCTAATACATGGTAATTCATAGGAATTATGAAAAAGGATCTAGAGGAAGTCAAATTCAAGTGGTAGCGATGACCGTAGATGAAGGAAAGGTGGAAATTGAAAAGTTCGATAGTGCAGACTTTGACTTTTGGAAAATGCAAATAGAGGATTATTTGTATCAAAGAAATCCATATCAACCTCTCCCAAGGAAGAAGCCAGAGATTATGAAGGAATAAGACTGGAATCTTCTCGATAGATAAGCTCTCAAAATTATCTGATTGACGTTATCCCGCAATCTTGCTTTTAACATAGCAAAGGAAAAGACCGCGGTGGGTCTTATGGTGACTCTTTCTAGTATGTATGAGAAGCTATCAGCCTCAAACAAAGTGCATCTAATGAGACATTTATTCAATTTGTGAATGACAGAAGACGCATTAGTAGCTCAACATTTCAATGAACTCAACACAGTAACAATCCAATTGAGTTCGATTGGAATTGAATTCGATGAAAAAGTATAAGCATTGATACTTTTGTCTTCTCTACTAGAAAGCTGGATTGCTACTGTCATAGCTGTGAGTAGCTCGTCGAGATGCACTAAGTTAAAATTTGATGATGTTCATGATCTAGTTCTCAGTGAAGAGATCCGACGGAGAGAGTCCGGTAAATCATCAACCTCTTCAGTTTGCATATAGATTCAAGAGGAAGAAATTCAACCAGAGGGAATGAATGTGACAAATTGAACTATCGAGGTAAATCAAAGGACAAGAAATCCAAATTCAGAAATTCCAGTAATTTTCATAACTCGAAGACTGTCGAATGTTGGAATTGTGGGAAGACTGGACACTATAAAAATCAGTGCAAGAGTGCACTGAAAAACCAAGAAGCAAAGACAGAGACAAATATTACTTCCATATGAGGAGGCAATGACACATTGATATGTTCTTTAGAGAGTAAGGATGAGTCTTGGGTGTTAGACTTTGAAACATTATTCCATGCTACTTCACAGAAAGAATTATTCGAAAGGTATGTCCCTGGAAACTTTGGAAATGTATATTTTGGTTATGATCAATCTTGCGTTATTATTGGTAAATGTGTAGTGAATATTAAGTTGAACGGGTCTGTTTGGGAGCTGAAGGATGTCAGATATATTCCCGACCTGAGAAAGAACTTAATTTCAGTAAGGCAATTGGCTAGTGAAGGCTACATTACAATCTTCTATAGTGATGATTGGAAAATTTCAAAGGGCACAATAACGGTTGCTCAAGGCAAAAAGAGTGACACTCTTTAAATGACAGCAGGAGCACGTTGTTCAATCATAGTTGTAGTTGGCAATGAAAATCCCAATCTATGACATCAGAGACTAGGCCATATGAATGAAAAAGGGATGAAGATTATGCATTCAAAGGAGAAACTTCCAGGTTTACAGTCAGTAGAGATAGACATGTGTGAAGATTGCATACTTAAAAAGCAGAAAAGGGTTGTGATAGACATGTGTGAAGATTGCATACTTGGAAAGTAGAAAATGGTCAGCTTTTCAGACAAGTGGAAGAATCCCAAAGAAAGAAAAGCTATAGCTTGTTCACTTTGATGTTTGGGGACTAATGACCGTCTCATCTATTGGTGGAAAACACTACTTCATGACTTTTATCGATGATCACTCTCAGAAGGTATGAGTTTACTTTCTACAGTATAAGTCTGAAGTGTTCAAGGTTTTTAGGAGATGGAAAGCAATGGTTGAAAATGAGGTAGGTCTGAAAATTAAAAAGCTCAGAACTGATAATGGTGGTGAATATGAAAACACTAGATTCAATAAGTTATGCTATGAGAATGGTATCATACTGGAAAGAACCGTGCTAGGCACACCTCAACACAATGGTGTAGCTGAGCGTATGAACCAAATATTGACAAAAAGAGCCACAAGTATTCGTATATAGTTAGGTCTATCAAAATAATTTTGAACATAAGCAGTCAACATAGCAACTTACTTAATCAATTGAGGACCATCGGTTCCATTAGAGCACAGAATAATAGAGGAGGTATGGAGTCAAAAAGAGGTAAAACTATCACATCTAAAAGTTTTTGGTTGTATAACATATGTACATATCAGTGATCAAGGAAGGAATAAACTTGATTCCAAATCTAAGAAATGCACTATCATCGATTATGGTGAGGATGAGTTTGGCTATTGTATTTGGGATGATGAAAATAAAAAGGTAATCCGTAGCGAAGATGCGATTTTTGACGAACGGGCGATGTATAAAGATATGTATAAAACAGTTGTCAGCACCTCATAACATAATGAGTCAGTATTTACAGATGTAGATGATGTCCCAGATAGTTCCATGACCGAATCGATTGTAACAAGTCTTCAGCCAGAGAAACTTGTTAGACCAAATAGTACGCATCAATACGACACACTATAACTTCCTACTCCATATCTTGTATTATGGTCTTCTCAGCCTCATATGCCTAATATGAGATATATAAACTATCTTTTGTTGACTGATAGAGTGGAGCTTGAATGTTATGATGAACCTTGTTAGAATGGAGATGCTAGTAAGTGAGAGTTTGCCATGAAAGACGAGATGAAGTCTCTGATTTCCAACCAGACATGGAAAAAAGACACTTTATAACAAATTGGTGTACCAGGTAAAATATGAAGATGATGTGTTAGTACTAGAGAAGATCCAAATAAGTAAGAATCCAGCAAATATGTTGACAAATGCAGTAACTATCGACAAACTGAAGTTGTGTTCAACTTTCATTGGTATGTTAGAGTAATAAGACTAGAAAGACTGCTATATTGATCGAGGTATGAAGACAGATTGAAATCAGTCTTCAAGTGGAAGATTGCTGGTCAAACTACACATGTACCAGAAAGTGTAATAAAGATGGACAATGCATCTTTTGTTGAACCAATTAATAATTAGTTGACAAAATATTTGGTAGATAAGATGATAGGTGGACATTAATCTTTAACCATCCATTTGGTAGTGGAGATTAATTTTAACTATCCATTTGGTAGGTATGGATTAATCTTAACTATTCATTTAGTATGTAAGACGGTAGGTGAGAAATAATTTCAACCATCCATTTGAATATGTGAGAATTAATTTTGGTCGTCCATTAAGGAGGTAAAAACTTATATATAGCCTTAAGAATTCATTTGTAAGGTATCTCATCCATATTCCATCCAAAGTGAAAGAAAAATAAAAACTTAGGAAATCTTTAGTAAGAAATTGTGAATTGTGAGTGTTTATAAACACTTTGTAAAATTTTTTTCTTCTAGTAAAAGTCTGCAGCAGTCCGGAGATGCATATATAATTGGCCGAACTCCGTTATCAATTTATGTATCTTATTATTCTATATTTATTTCATTTTCTTATTAATCTGATTATAGAGAATTTGATATTATTCCCCAACATTAGGTAAAAAAAATATTAATGCTTTCTCCATTATATATCTGCATTTTTTGAAGTTGACAACGAAGAGGTTCTTATCCACACAATGTGCTTCCTCTGGCCCTCTTACTACTTAGTGGAATATTGATAAGATTTTGTTTCTTTTGTTCTGTTTTGTCAACTCTTTTAATAATTGTTGGAGAATTAAATTCTTATAATTTTGAAAAATAAATATATAGTACTAAGTTATTAACAAATTCAAAACTCATTGATTTGATTGACTACGTAATTCTATTCTGAGTTTTTGAAATTTATTTTTAAAAAATACATATATATATGTATACAATGGCTACGCAAGCAAATTGCACCTATTGCATTAATGTAGCCAAAATTAATGAGCAAGCAAATGGAGCACATATGGCTATTACGTAGTCCACATCTTCCATCATTTCCATCAAAAGCCACTTTTATAATCAATTTCGAGTTTTTTTTCCTTCTATCTATGTATGATCAATAAGTACTTATCATTATAAAAAAAATAAATAATAATTAATTTTTTAAATAACAATTATATTATTAACTTGATTGATAAATGATTGATTATAAATTTAGTTCACATGAGATTGGAAAACATATTTCGATCTTTTAATTTTACATGTTTTATTTATTGAGCTCCTGAATTTTATTTATCTTGATTAGATCCTCCAATTTTTATTTTATCAATATTAAACCCTTATTGATTGAAAGAAAATAATATGTTAATGTCTTTAAAAAAAATTAAAATTAGAAGATTTAATTTAAAGAAAATAAAAAATTAAAGAACTTAACTTAAAAACAAAATTAAAGTTAGAAGGCTAATATTTAATAAAATAAAGTTAAAAAAAACTTATATTTAACAAATAAAAAGGCGAGAGGTCAAAATATGTATTATTCCTAAGAAAGTTCCAAACTTGCTTGCCATAGATTTCTGAGACTAATTTAGTTGACTTGGTATAGGATATGGTACTCCTAATGGCCTACCAACAAGATAAAAGTGGTTCTTAATGGGGTGGCATTAGCACCTAACACTTACACTCTGCATTCCGGCCGTTATGCCTTTCATTTTCTATAAAAAAAAAAATTTCAATATATTTTTTATTTTTAAAATTTAAAATAGAGAGTGAGTTTGACTTTTTGAATGTCAAACTTTAGATTATATTCTAATTGTAATTAATGTACTTTCATATTTTACTTATGCATATTCTATCTTTTTATTAGAATAATAATACTTTATCTTTCCTTACAATAAAAATTGTTTACTTTTCTCTTTAATTTATGTGATATAAAATAAAATGAAAAGAAAAAATATAAATAGTTTATTAGACTTATAAAATTTTCAGCTCTTTATATATGTTTAGAAATGCTCTAAGATGTTTTTCATTATATCAAAAATATTTTTTAAAATAAAAAAAATACTATTGGAGATGTTTTAAGTTTGATGAAAGTCCTACCAAACTCATTAACAAAAAAAAAATTCATATTTATCATATGAGATAAGAACGTAGTTTTGTTAATTCTTTATATATGTTATTTGAGAACTTTAATTTTAGATAGATTTTGAATCTATACGTGTCAGTAAACTAGATTAGTACAATCATTTACACCATTCAATATTTTAAGAATAATTATAATTAACTTACAAGTTTGTAAGCACTTGTAGGCTAAGTTTATTATTCATTCTGCATTCTGTCCACCTCAATCTCCTTTGGGTTGGTTTGCCAATTTTGGATTCGGATAAGTTTTAAGTCATTATTTTCGGATTATTTTCAAATTTTTTTAAAATAATCGATTCAAATTTGAATTAATTTCGCATCAAACTATTCAAAATTTATCATATTTTAGATTTGAGTTGGAATAAATTCAGATTGATTGTATAAATCAGGTAACCAAAAAAATTTATCAGATTTATTTATTTATGACTTAAGTGTTAAAGTTGATCAGCTAGTTCAACTATTAAATATTTATTACGCACTATTCATAGCTTCAAAGGATTTTGGATTGGTAATCACATCTTTTTCTCTTAGACAAATGATCGATCAAAAATTATCAAGGATGGTTGACATTCTCTTTCTTTTCGATCAAAAGTTATTTTTTTTAATATAAACAAATTGTTTTTTCCCCATTTTATAAGATTTAATCAGCTAATTAAGCTACTGTATGTAAACAATTGTTGTACCTTCTTTAATCATTAGTCAAATCAATTCTTCAATTCACAAAATTAAATATTTAATTGAGAATATAATATATATGGAGCCATTATGATTAATCCAATATAATTTCATAGTCAACTTTGTTATGTAGATAGTTGATTAATTCCGAAGTTGTTACAGTACCCTTGATAAAATTATTGAATAATATAGAGAAAATTAATATCAAAGGCTGGTTCTATCCCTGAGGTCAGATAGATCAGTGTAATAATTGGAAATCCAGCCTTCCATTATCTCAATCTCAGTTTTTCTTTGCATCACCAACCACTTTGGATCACTTGGCTTTGCTCTCTGTATATCCAAGCAATGAGATCCTGCAAATTAAATTGCTAGAAATTAGCATTGGTTTTTATAATAATATATTTTTGTAATTAACAATCTGAAATGTTATATAACATTGCAACAAATACCATTAACTGTAGAAATTGCAACAACACTATCTGAAATGTTCTCCAACACCCTGCAATTAATGGAAGACGGAGCATATCACATTAATTTCTCCTCAATTCAACAGAAGTGAAAATCTAACATATCAGTAAAAGTATGTGGTTTATTGTTTAATTACCCTCCACTGCTATAAGGATCTGTCAGCCCATTTGAGAAGATTATGTTGCTAGCAAATCTGTGGAGAATCAATTTTATGTCCTGTGGGATAGTCATGGAATTCCACCAATTAGCAGCTTCTTAATTAATAATGCTATTGAAACCCAGTTTTTTTTTGCATATACCAACTGAGCCACTAATATATTGCCACATATATGAAAATGATTAGAAAAATTATTCTTTTCAATTCATGATAAAGATATGAATAAGATCTAGGCAAAAAATTTCAATTAAAAAAAATATCAAAGTAAGTGGTAAGGAAATGTTAAATTTGTAGGTAGAAATTAAATATATAATTACATGGCCTCCATAATAAGTAGTGATCCAGTGAGGCTGAGGTTGGACACCAAATAAGTTCAGGCATTGCTTGGTGAAATTGTTGAGATTGAAAGGTTGTGATTGGAACATAGTATTTCTTTCATGGCCTATGGGCATCACCATCTCTGTACATGTCTGCATTAATTTTTATATGTATATAAATCAGCCACCTAAATAAGTTCATAATATATATATAAAATGAAAAATTCTTATCTAATTAATCTCGGTTAATTATATCATTATTTTACGTAACTAATAATTTATTGTCATGTTGAAAAACAATTTTTGGAATCAATTTCATATTTGAAAAGTAAAAAAAACAATCCTTTATAGTTGAAGACAGAGTATCAGTTGCCTAAGTAATTTAATTACCTGCCATCTCCACGCAAGAGATGAAGCACTAACTTGGTTATATGCATTCATGTCGTAACATGATCTTGCACTCATATAAGCAACAACACCAGCAAAAATTCTGCCCAGAATATCAGTTCCCTTTGGTGCTCCATCGATTCCACCACACACAATGGTCACTGGATATGTTGGTGGATCATTAAATTGTGCTGCTTCTGTGTATATTGAATCCAGGTAATCCTTCAGTTCAAAACTTCTATTCAATGGCCTAGAGCAAAAAATGAATCCAACATTAATATATTTTAATGAAGTTATTTAATATTAATATTCACGAAAATACTCATTTCGACCGGCTTTACAAATTCATTACTAATATAATGATAAATTTCCATGCAAAAAATAACGTTTACAATTAGCTGTTTGTAGTTTTCTTACATTGACAATTTATCATTGATTTGGTTCACGAATGAATTTATGTATCCATTAGACAAGAAATTTCTGTTATTTGCTTGATTGATTGAATAAGAGTCTTATTAGTACATACTTGCAAGTTTTGAATTTCTTGCTGAGGATTGAAAGTCCATTAGGCTTCGAAGCTACTTTGTCAATTTGTGCCCATGATTTGCGTATTGTCTGGTAGCAGGTTTCACTGGTTTCCTGCAACATTTAGTTAATAATAACTTAATTAATTATCATTAAAAATAATTAATTAAGGGTCCTCAAGAACAGCAATTAATTAACTAAACAAAGATGAGTTCACTTACTTTAAAATCCTTACTCACAATAGAATAATAACCGTTTCGTGGTGCAATATCTTCAAAGTAAAGAATTGGCGCCGATGAAGCTAAAGCACCTAGAGCCACATGTGGGTACTTTAACCTAAACCATGAAGCTAGCACTGCAGCATCAAGGAATATAGAAGTTAAATATGTGACATGTAAAGTGTTTTGGATAATTTCTGTCTAAACCTAATATATAATTCTATTCAAGAACTAATCTAAAAAAATAAAATCTTTTAAAAAACATAAAAATTACTTTTCTTAGCATTTAAATTAATATATTATACAAAAAAATTTCGAAGTGGCAATACTAAAGTGCAGGCAAGTATGATGCTAACATGTCAATTAGACTATATCCTTAATTGAGATTTAAATTTTAAACAGACTAATTAATTAGTACATGGATGATTAAAAACAAGGGAATATTCACTTACTTCCACCATAGGATCCACCAATCACAATTACTGGAGAATTTGGGGAATATTTTTCCTTGACATGCATAATAACAGCAGCATAATCAGCTATGGCTTGGGCTGAGTTGAAATAACCAAGAGAAGTTGAATTTCTTAATGCTTCTTTGCTCGACCCAAATGGTACCGATTTTCCATAGTAACGATGCTGTATTAATAGGAAAAAAAAAGAATGTGATGATAAAATTTAATTGTCTGATTAAGAGTGAGTGACAACCCTTTTTTTTTACCTCAATATATACAAGAAGAGCCTTGAAATGAGAAGCATTGTCAGTAAGAAACCCAATAGATTCAATATCATCATCCAAATTCTCTTCTGCACCAAAGAACACTAGGATTGGTGCAGTGGTATTTGGACCACTCCAATATTTAAAATTGATCACATATCTTTGCTTGAAAGTAGTATAGCTTTCAGGTTTAAAGTTGAAATGGTCAAGTTTTTGGGTGTAGAAAAAAGTCACGAAATCATTGGAATCAGAATCAGATTGAATGGTACTTTTGGGTTCAATTTTGCAATATTTCCTAATTGCTCTAAGCCTTGGAATCTTAAATTGAGTTGCAGAGACATGAAATGAGAAATTGATAAATAAAAACACTATCAAAAGAAAATGATGAAAAGGGTATCTAAGAATGTCCATAGCCTTGAGTTTCGAGCTTTGATTGAAGCATTGGCTTAGGACCTCTATTTATAGTAGGAAGATTTGCAAGATTGAGATAATAAGAAATTGGCTTGGTGGGAAATAGGAATATATATTAGTCAAAATGGAATGCCCTTTTTATCATGTTAATAAAGACTGGAATATTAATATATAGGAAGAAAAAGTAGCCTTTTGTAGTGGTTGCAGTAAGAGTGAAATGAAATCACAGTCAATCCAAATAATTCATGACGTAGTAATGATTACATAAGCCTCAAATTATATCATTCAGCCTTGGAGAACAAAATTATAGTTGAGTGAACTAAACTTTTATTGTTTAAAATATTGCGGCCAGAAACAAGTTTGCTCCCGGATTTGGTGAATTTTGAAACTATTGAGAAGGGATGAGAAAATATTGCATGGTTAATTTGATGGTTTATTATACTTTTTGTAATTTCATTTGAAATTAAAGACGTATACTGGAGTATCTAAAATCAATCTTAAAATTTAATAGGTGAAAAAAAAAATCCCATCTTTGTATTAGCCTGCGGAAATAAAAGAAGATAACAAACTCCAATTACATGTTAAAAATTGAAGAATTATTCAAAATACAAAATAACTATACCTCTAATTAATATGTGGAAAATAATTTTTTGGACTATTTTAGTGTAAAGGAAATGCGTAGAATAGAATAACCCATGTTGGAGGTCGTTATAATTCAAATCTCATCACTCGTACATAAACTATAATAAGAGTAATTATAGTTATGAATAAGCAAACTTCAAAGCGGTCTAGACCATATTTGTATCAATGGATCATAATTATATGTTAAGCTTAGTATAATTAAAATCTTGAAATATATAGATAGAAAAACTAACAGCTAAAGCAAAGCTCTAATTAATATCCGACTATATAGATAGGAATGCAAATTTATGATAAAATTGGGTAACAAAAATATATTTTACAGATATAATGGCCCTGCTATTGTAGAGTTGGATCATGGATGCTCAAGGAGTCTATTGTCCTCTTTTGTCCAGGGGTGATCAGGATTTGATAGAGATTGGAATGATTATTCGTCAGTGTAAAACTCTTCTTCAACATCGAATGAATCTCTCTCAATTGGGTTAAAAGGCAAGCTAATATGATGGTTCAATAACTTGCAAGAGCTTGGAATGATTATTCATATATAATTGTTTTTTGTTTATTTTTTTTTACACTTTATTAGTATTTTTCTTTTGTTTTTCATAAATAAATTTTCCTCAAACGTACACTAGCTAGCATATGGAATGTAGCCACTAATTTGCTTATTGCACTAAATCATTATTTGGTTTATTGGAATTTGAGGTGGAACCAACCGAATTTAAAAAATAAAAGGAAATTACAGGTCAAAATACTAAAATTATCAAACATGGTTCATCAAATCATTAATTTTTCTTTTCTTTTTCTTTTTTTTCTAAATTGTTATGTTATAAAGATAAAAATGCCAATTTAATGGCCAACACATCAATGGATAATACCATTTAATTCCATCTAATAATCATGGTAACTTTTGCTTTTCTATAATCTAATCCACATATCATCATTCCCCCTCCCCCCTCTTCCCCACTCACATTAATGGACACCTAATTTTAATTATCTCCTTTCTTATCAATTTTAAACCCAAAATTTTCTTGTTACAAGCTTAATTTCCCATTTAATTTGAAAGAAAAAGAGACCGTCTGATTTGACCTATTAACTTCTTATAGGAGAAATAATTATCTGATCACTAAATTATTAATATAATGAAAATAATTAATTTTTAAGCCATTAAGGGGCCTTATACATGGGATAATGCATGATTACAAATAACACTTTCTGCATTCTAGTTGGGTTGTCCCATTGAAATTCCTGTTCATTAAGAAAGCCAAGTTTGTAATAAGGAGGAGGAAACACCTAAAAGAAACATGTGTGAAACCCTAGTATCGAGATTAAAAAATAGTAATAATAATAAAATGATGATGGAAAAGCACCAACATCAATTAAGAACAACCTTAATGAATAATTTTATCTATGCATAAAAAAACATAGACCATGTATGTGAAACACATGAAGCTATTGTCTCCATATTCAACTAGAAAAAGGAAAAGCAAATAATAAATATTGGTGCCTACGTTTTGAATGACACCACTTGTTAATTATTTCCTTATCTTTAAGGAAAATCGAGTATTTTGCCCTTTAAACTTCTTGTTGTCTATTTTGGAGCAGATATGGCAATCAGTTCACATTATTTGGATTTTCATTTTTTAAATTATTGTTTTTGGATACTTTTGGGATTTGGATTTGAATTAATCAAGACGATATATTATCAAATCTACTATTTTTAAAGGTTAAATTCAAATTATTTTTAAATATGAATTGCCCCAGTCGAGTTTCATCAAATTCTGTATTGATTTTTTTAGACAATTTTGGATCGGATAAGAAATTGTCAGGTCTAATTGAGTCATTATTTTATTCATTTAGATAATCTTTCAATTTTTATTCTGTTAAAATTAAATTCTTATTGATTGATGAAGGGCTTAATTTAAATAATATCAAAATTAAATGGCTTAATTAAAAAAATAAAAATAAAGGACTCAATTTTAATAAAACTAAAATTAAAAGACTTAATTTAAATAAATAAAAATTTAAAAATTTAACGTATAAATTACATGTAATTCAGAGCACAAAATTAGCGTTTCTCCTTTCATCAATTGCTTAGCACAGTACTGTGATGCTCTTGCTCTATTGAATTAGTTACCATTTCTCCCACCTTATACATCCCCAAAATTCGAAATTAAGAATAGAAAAAGTTTATGGGATTTCATCTGTCTTCAGTTTATTTTCTATTTCGATTAACAAACGATTCAACCGAATGAAAATTTAAAACTTATGTGAGAAAGCTTGATTTGAATTTCAATTTTATTTGACCAGATAGAAAACCTAATAAGATTAAGTATTAATTTATCTCTCAAATTATTTTAAAGCAAATTGAATAGCACAAAACAATTCAATAATTATAATAATTATAACAATAAATAATACTCTTTCGAATCAAATTAGTATGTAATTTTCAATATATTAATAAATCATCTTATTTCATAATTTTCTTTACTTTTTTTTTTCTTATTTTTGCTTCAATTGCATTTGGAATTCAATGCACAATTAAATGTAAAATTACAAAAAAAAAAATCATGTTAGTTAGATAGGAATTTTAGAGAAAATAATATAAAAATATATTTTTCAAGAATGAAACTTTAACTGTAAATAAAAAATATATACAAATAAATTAAAAAATCAATTTTAAATCAATCTAATTATAGCATAAAAGTAATGGAATATTCTTGCGGAATTTATAAAATCAAAAGGGAGTTAGGTAATTTAGAGTTTTAGTAAAAATGAACATTCATCATGGGTTGCCGTTGACATAGAGGAGTCTACCAATTAGTGGCCTTTGTAGGTATGGCAATTATGCGCTATCAACTTTGTGGAAAAGCTTGGAATTGGAATATCTTTTATTAATAGGTTTGAATTAATGGCATCTTCTTTCATATGTCCAATGATAACCTCTCTTCAATCTCTATTTTTATTTTTATTTTTGCACAATTAATTATCAGATTCTTCCACGTGGGAAAAGTTACTTAGAATATATGCCTTCAAATATATATTCCACACGGCACAACCAATTCAAAGAATGCTTTTTTGAATTGATTCCATTCTTTTCTTGGTAGGATGAGGTGACCCTTTAAGCACATCTCAATTTGGAACTGTCTAATGCATCGATTTAGACATATTGAATTTAAATCATTTCTGGGTCAAGTCATTACTATGACGTCATTTTCGACTTGTTGATGAGTTGGATGATTCATGAATTAGGTTAGATTTGAGTTTCGGGTTAATTTCATTTTTAAAAAATGCATTAACATTTTTGTAAAGAAATGAATTAAAATGCACAACATAAGCATGAAAAATAATTTAATTTAATAATAAGATTAAAAAATTTTAAAATTACAACATTTTCTTGTGTAAATTTTTCTTTGAAGCTTTGATTTTAATGGTTGTGATTTCAGACCTGGCAAATAACAAGTTAATTACCAATTCCCTGCCATAATATTTTCTTAAAATACATGCATTAAAATGTTTTAGAGATTTGTACAGAGTTTTTTTTTAATTTTTTCCCCTTTCGTAATACATGCATTAAAATATTTCGAAAATAGGACTTCAAAGTTTAAATAAATTTTCATCCCTTCTGTCTTGCTCTATTCTAGGCAGAGCCCAGAAGGATTTTCTGTGGTTTCTTGGTGGAAGACAAAATGTGAACTGTTCCTCATTAAAAGGCAAAAAAAAAAAAAAAAAGTCTAGTATAGTTTCAATTTAATTATTATTGAATATTGTTGATAGATAACAAAGTGGTCGGATTTTGATATAATTAAAGGCGCAGTTATTCTTTTATTTTTTTAAATTTTTTTTATCCTTTTAGCTTTATCTTTTTGTTCAACTTTCATGTAAATCGAAGTTATTATTATAATATAATGGAATAATTAGAAAATTATTTATTGATATTGTATTATTAGTGCGTTTCATAAATAAAAGAATATATATAAACATTAATGTATACATGTTGTGGAAATCGGGTTAGTTTCCACCAAAATGAATAATTGTGCCAAAAATTAAGACAAAGAAAAATTCCCAGGTAGTTGGTGGAGTCACAAATGGTCTCCCTTAAAAACCAACTTCCTTAGACTCTTGAGTCTTGGTGACAGAATTTTTCTAAAATAATTTAAAGCACAATATATCACAAAGTAAAAGACCCGACAATAGCTATTAAATAGAAATAAAAGGAACACCAGAATTTAACGAGGTTCGGCCAATTATGCCTACGTCCTCGGACACTACTAAAATAATATTTCACTATTTCAAAGAAATATTACAAAGTGAAATATTACAAGAGAGAGAGGAAAAACAACCAATCTTAGAAGTAGATGGATTGGTGTTTTTTAGGATGAATTGTTAAGAGGGGATGAAGTCCTTTTATAGCCTAATGCTATGGTGGAAAAATCATCTCTTTCCGATGTGGGATTGTCATATTTCAACAAATCTCCACCTTGACAATCTCACAATTCCAAACAAACATCCTCTAAACTCTTATATTACAAATTTCAGTAATGTCTCCAAATGCGCTTCAAAGCGCCCAATTTCAAATTCTAATAACATTTATCAAGTCCAAACAATGTTGGAACTTGACACCTGTCACAACTTTCGTTGCCATATCTGCGGGATTTTCAGCAGTCAAAATCTTCTGAAGTAGTATCCCACCATCTTCAAGAATTTCCCGTACAAAATGATATCGAACATCGATATGCTTCGTCCTTGTATGATAAACTTGATTCTTTACTAAACAAATAGCACTTTGACTGTCACAATGCACTTTGACATGCTTCTGACCAATTCCTAAGTCATTCAACAACCCCTGAAGCCAAATTGCCTCCTTAACAGCTTCTGAAACTGCCATGTACTCTGCCTCTGTTGTAGACAAAGCAACTGTTGACTGTAAGGTGGACTTCCAACTAACCGGTGCCTTTGCAAGTGTGAACACATAACCGGTAGTAGATCGACGTTTGTCTAAATCACCTGCATAGTCGGAATCACAATATCCAACTATATACTGACCACTTTTCTCATCCCGCTCAAACATTATACCAACATCTACAGTATTCTGAATATACCGTAGAATCCATTTCACAGCTTGCCAATGTCCTTTGCCAGGATCATGCATGTACCTGCTCACAACTCCAACTGCTTGTGAAATGTCAGGCCTCGTACACACCATTGCATACATCAAGCTACCAACAGCATTTGCATATGGAACCTTTGACATATATTCTCGTTCTTCATCACTTTTCGGAGATAAAGATGCACTGAGCTTAAAATGAGGAGCAAGTGGAGTACTAACTGGTTTTGTATTCTCATTTATCCCAAAACGCTTTAGTACTTTTCTCAGATATTGTTTCTGAGTCAAACAAAGTCTCCCCAATTTTCTGTCTCTGCATATCTCCATACCGAGAATCTTCTTAGCTTCCCCTAAATCCTTCATTTCAAATTCCTGATTTAGTTGAGCTTTTAACTTCTGAATCTCTCCTTCATCTTTCGAAGCTATCAGCATATCATCAACATAAAGGAGAAGATAGATAAAGGAACCATCCTGTAGCTTGCGTAAATATACACAATGATCATATTTGCTTCTTGTGTATTTCTGCCTTATCATAAACTTGTCAAATCGTTTGTACCACTGTCTTGGAGATTGCTTCAATCCATACAACGATTTGCTCAACTTGCACGCCAAATTTTCTTTTCCAGCAACTTTAAATCCTTATGGCTGAGTCATGTAGATTTCTTCTTCTAAGTCTCCATGTAAAAATGCAGTTTTTACATCCAGCTGAACTAGTTCCAGATCAAATTGTGCTACCAAAGCCAGCAGTATTCTTATGGAGGAATGTTTTACAACTGGAGAAAACACTTCATTATAATCAATTCCCTCCTTCTGAGCGTAGCCTTTAGCTACCAATCTTGCCTTGTAGCGGATATCATTCTTATCAGGAAATCCGTCTTTCTTTGCATAAACCCATTTACAGCCAATCGCTTTCTTTCCCTTTGGCAGACTTGCTAGCTTCCATGTCTGATTCTTTTCAAGAGACTGCATCTCTTCTTCCATAGCCTTTCTCCACTTTTCTTCTTCTGAGCTTTGAATAGCTTCACAATAAGTGGAAGGAATCTCATCATCTACTGAAGATGTATAATTAGTCATATCTTCAAGTCGAGCAGGTTTCTTAATCTTCCTTTTCGGCTTTCGTAGTGCAATTGGCTCAAGTTGCTGAGGAGGTTCTTGTGCTGAAACCTCTGCTTCCTCATCTGATCCATTTTCTACCATTATCTCCTCTTCTTCCGTAGGAGTAATTTTATCAGACTCTACAATTGCTGGATCAACAATTCTTCTTCTATCAAACTCCACCTGTTTGGGAGTTTCCTCCACCTGCTGTGGAGAACCATCCGTCTGCTCCTTTGTTACCTTTAACATGGTAGACTCATCAAAGGTAACATCTCTACTAAAGATTATTTTCTTCGTCTCTGGGCACCATAGTCGATATCCTTTGATACCAGAGGATATCCCCATAAAGATAGCTTTCTTTGCCCTTGGATCTAACTTTGATTCCTTAACATGATAGTATGCAGTGGAACCAAACACATGTAAGGAATTATAATCTGTAGCAGGTTTTCCATACCACACCTCCAAAGGTGTTTTGCCATTGATAGCAGTTGATGGCAAACGATTAATGAGATGACATGCGTATGTTACAGCCTCAGCCCAAAACTGTCTGCCTAATCCAGCATTAGACAACATACACCGAACTTTCTCCAGTAGAGTTCGGTTCATGCGTTCAGCCACCCCATTCTGTTGTTGTGTATTTCTGACAGTGAAATGTCGAACAATTCCTTCATTTCTGCAAACTTTCATGAAGGGATCACTTGTGTACTCTCCGCCATTGTCTGTTCGAAGACACTTGATCTTTCTGCCCGTCTGAGTTTCTACCATCTTCTTCCAGATGAGAAAAACTTCCAATACTTCATCCTTTGTCTTCATTGTATACACCCATACTCTTCTTGAACAATCATCAACAAAGGTAACATAGTAGTGTTTACCTCCCATTGAAGCAGTTTTGGAAGGACCCCATACATCTGAGTGAACATAATCCAGAATACCCTTGGTATCATGGATTGCAGTGCCAAACTTCACTCTCGTCTGCTTCCCTTTGATGCAATGCTCACAGAAGTCTAATTTGCAGGTTCGCACTCCTTGCAATAATCTTTGATTCGCCAGAAGTTTCAATGATTTTTCGCCTGCATGCCCCAAGCGCATATGCCACAATCTGGTTATTTCTAGCTCATGGTCATCACTAGAAACTGCTGCTGTTGTTCCAACAACTGTATTGCCTTCATAGTAATACAAGTTGTTGCTCCTTTGAACTCCTCTCATCACCACAAGTGCTCCAGATATAACTTTCATTACTTCATTTTTAATGATTATAGTGAAACCCTTTCTCCCAAGGATTCCCATAGAAATGAGGTTTTTCGTCAGACTGGACACATATCTTACGTCTGTCAGAGTTCTGATTGATCCATCACGATTCCTCAATTGGATTGAACCAATTCCAGTTGTTTTGCAAGGGCTGTCATTTGCTGTATAGACAACTCCACCTTCAATTTCTTTAAAATCGAAAAACCATTCCCGATTGGGACACATATGGTGGCTACAGCCTGAATCCAGGATCCAAGCAGTCGAACTGCTTATTGATGGCATCAATGCTAATGAAAAATCTGAATCATCACATTCAGCTACATTTGAATCTGCAACAGCCTTGCCTTTGCCAGATTTGCTTCTCAACTTAGGACAATCTTTCTTCCAGTGTCCCTTTTCTCGACAAAAGGCACATTCATCTTTGCCCACTCTGGACTTTGATCTGTCTTTCTTTCCCCTGTTCTTATTTTTTGAACGGCCTCTTACTATCAAAGCTTCAGCTGCTCCACTGGTGCTATCCTTCTTGTCTTTTCTCCTCAATTCATAGCTGTATAGTGCAGCACATACTTCACTAAGAGACACCTCAGCTTTCCCATGGAGTAGAGTAGTTTCTAGAAACTCAAACTCCTCAGGAAGGGATCCCAACAGCATTAGGGCCAAATCTTCATCTTCAAATGTCACATCCAAGTTCATCAGATCTGCTACAAGTTGATTGAAATTGGTGATGTGATCATTCATCGTGGTACCAGGAACATATGTGAATCTGAACAGTCTTTTCTTCATATGAAGCTTATTTTGACTGCTCTTTTTCAAGAATTTTTCCTCCAGTGCCTTCCACAATTTACTTGCAGAAGTTTCTTTACAAAAGGCATACTTCTGCTCTCTGGACAGGCACGATCGAATTGTACCACATGCCAAACGATTGATTGTCTTCCATTCCTTCTCATCTGCACCTTCTGGCTTTTCTCCCTCAATGGCAATGTCTAAGCCTTGCTGAAATAAGGCGTCTAGAACTTCACCTTGCCACATGCCGAAATGGCCTGTACCATCAAAAATCTCCACTGTAATTCTCGTATTTGCCACAGCAGTTCTCGCCAAAATTGATGAAGTAGAAGATGTTGTGTCCATTGTGGATTTTTGTCCGTCTCTTGCCATTTCCCTTTTAAGACTATTTAATAGCTTTCAAATGCGGAATACCCAAGAATCCAAGGAAACCTTTCTGATGTGGAAGATCAGCTTACGCCGCAACCACAGAGCATATAACTCAGTAACCTTGGCTCTGATACCAATTGTTGTGGAAATCGGGTTAGTTTCCACCAAAATGAATAATTGTGCCAAAAATTAAGACAAAGAAAAATTCCCAGGTAGTTGGTGGAGTCACAAATGGTCTCCCTTAAAAACCAACTTCCTTAGACTCTTGAGTCTTGGTGACAGAATTTTTCTAAAATAATTTAAAGCACAATATATCACAAAGTAAAAGACCCGACAATAGCTATTAAATAGAAATAAAAGGAATACCAGAATTTAACGAGGTTCGGCCAATTATGCCTACGTCCTCGGACACTACTAAAATAATATTTCACTATTTCAAAGAAATATTACAAAGTGAAATATTACAAGAGAGAGAGGAAAAACAACCAATCTTAGAAGTAGATGGATTGATGTTTTTTAGGATGAATTGTTAAGAGGGGATGAAGTCCTTTTATAGCCTAATGCTATGGTGGAAAAATCATCTCTTTCCGATGTGGGATTGTCATATTTCAACAATACATACTTTAATTTAAACTTTTAATTTTTTTTATTATCAATTAAAATCCTAACGCTTACTTTATTTTTAATTCTCACAATCTATACTTATCTGCCTTTTAATTGAAGGATAAAATACTAAATTGGCACATTAAATAAAATTAACATGACAACATTAAATAAAATTAAAACGTCATGTTGGTCTATTAATTGTGAAAACACACTAGTAATAGATTAAGTAGGATTCAAATGTCATCTAACATTTGATCAATTTATCAAAAAATTTCTTAGCGTAGATTCATATATCCATTTTTATACATGTTGTTAAGAATCAATATCAAAATAATTTAGGTACATCTACCCTTAATTTGTTGAAAAATTAAGTTTATTGTGTTGAAAAATTAAACAAATATTAGATACACCAATCTCTACCTAATTTGTTGAAAAATTAAGTTCATATTAAGTATACCTACCATACCAAATATTTGAACAAATATATGGTGAAGATTTGAACAAATGTATGGTGTGGATTAAACTTTGAGTCTATAAATAGGCACACTTCCAAGGTTTAATTCATGTAAGAGTGAAGACTACAAATCTTGAGTGTTTGTGAGAGTTGAAAGCTTTTTTTGTAATATTTTTAGTTTAGTGAAATTTTTGTTGTGTCTCAAAATTTTGAGTGAATTTCTTTTTTGAGATATTTAATTTAGAGTTGTGTATTCTAAATTTTTTCTCAACATATGTCATATGAATAAGTTATAATTCTTAATTACTTTATAAAATTGAAACCAATGATAAAAATTATTTTTTTAACATAAAGATAAATTATTAGTTTGATCCACATAAATAATAAGAAAATTCCTAATTTACCATCATGACTATCCATTTATATTACATAGAGACAGAACTTCGACTTAATTTGCTCTTAGAACATATATACACAAAATTTATTTTAAGCATAATACGGATCGCAATTTGAAAATGAGGGGACTGCTACCTCAAGTACTTAATTAATTAGCATGATAATCAGATTAATCAGAATTTTCAGTGACTTCATGCATGTGGGTTTAATTATTTTGATAGTCCATCAATTAATTAGAATGTTTGAGTTGAAGATCTGCATAGTAGTTGGAAATCCACCCTTCTATTATCTCAATCTCAGTTTTCCTTTGCATCAGTAGCCAATGTGGATCGCTTGGCTTTGTTCTCTGTATATCCAAGCAATGGCTTCCTGCAAAGTCCAAAAATTGGATTAGGATCATACATCATAGATTATATCCTTATTATGTAAATACATATACACTTGTAGATTTCCTAACATTTTTTTTAATTTACAAATAAAATATTTTTAAAAAAATACATTTAAAAGATTGGATCAAGTTGGATCATATATTAAAGTATTATAAATTGCAAACCCAAACCACTTCAACATCATGCATAATTGTTTTTGATCTTGAGATTTGCATTAATTAGGTTTAAAAATTGATTTTTAGAGCAAATTTATCGTTGCAAAAAGTTTAGGGACTAATTAATACTTCATAAGATTATAATTAACTACATCAGGTTCGTGAATTAAATCACGACCAATTTAACAACGACATGTTATATATATATATATATATCTCATAATTTTTCATCAGACCTTGGTAAAATCTGAATGAATTTTTAATTTGACTTTTAAAAGTATGATGGACCTGATTACCTGCTCAAATAATCTAGCTTGAAATTCAAAATTGCTTGAACTTGAAATTTGATCCTAATCTGCCTGACTAGACCCAATTGTGAGGTCTAATATATATATTTTAATATATGACAAGTTTAATATTGGAGATAGAATTCCACGTCCTTGATTTATATAAAATGGCAAGAATTTACTAATTTTAAAATAGATTAAGCCATTATGGACGAATAGTGAACCACAATTATTAATTATTAAGTCAACTCAAAATTTTACAAAGTCGTGATTTGATTGATCATGATTTTTTTTTCACGGTTCTAATTTAGAGCACCTCCAACCCATGTTATATTGATGTAAAAATGTGGAAAAAATAAAAATGATGTAAAATGATCTATCTCTAATCAGACACTAATTTGACATCAAAACTGACAATAGTTACTGTACCAAGTCATATTATGTGGTGGTACTGTAGTAATATCATTTCAGTTTTTAAAAAATATTGAATAGTTGCTGGAAGAAGGGGAAAACTTTTGTTGGAAGAGAAGGGAAGAAGATGAAGGGGAAGAAGATGCACATGTGACCAAAAAGAGATTTTGATTTTTTTTAGTTAATGATTTTTATAGTTGAATTGATATTTGAATAAAAAAGAATATAAAATAAATTAAAAATAGAAATATATATATATAATATTTTTTTTGTATAAAAAAATGGTGTAATAAGTTGAAAATAAATTTTTTGTAATTATATTATTTTAGTGTAAAAATTACATCAAAATGTTATAATAGATTAGAGATGGTCTTAGACAAGAAATTAGTATGACACGGTATTCTTATTTGAGAGGTTATTTATCATAACAAAGAATTTATTCATGAAGAAATTAATTTATTAATTATAAGCTGCGATACATGTACAATATTTATTATTTTATTTATATCATATGGGTGATTTTATTATTTCCCAATTTAAGAAAAAAATCTATTTATGTGTGATATGGATAAGTGAAAAAGAGAAGGGTACCATTAACTGTCGAGACTGCAACAATACTATCTGATATGTTCTCTAACACCCTGCGATCAGAGGACTTGTCCATTTAATTATTTAGAAATGCATACTGTATCATATTAATTACCTTTTTTTTTATTAGAAAGAAACAGATAATCCAGAATTTAAAAAAAAAAAAGATACACACCCAAATATTAGTTTGATTTACGTACCCTCCATTGCTATAAGGATCTCTAAGCCCATTTGAGAAGATAATGTTGCTGGCAAACCTACGAAGAATCAATTTTAAGTCCTGCCACAGTTGTGGAATATCAACTTGTTAATTTTTTTTATACATAAGAAAATAATTTTTTTAAAAAAAGAAAAAAAATATATTTCGCAAACATATATATACATGGCCACCATAATAAGTTGTAATCCATTGAGGCTGAGGTGAGACTCCAAAAATGTTCTTGCACTGCTTCACGTAGCTTTTCAGATCAAAATTCGAGGGTGGAAACATACTATCCCTATCATGCCCTATGCGTATCACCAATTCGCTGCATGTCTGCACCCATATGTTCATTTTTTTTTTTCATATATGCTAATATATTATTAGCTCGATTCGTGAATAAAAGCACAGATCGAAATCAGGTTTATTTACCTGCCAAATCCATGCAAGGGATGTCTGATCATTTAAGTCATTGAATTGGTTGATGTGGTAGCATGATTGGTCGCCCATATAAACAGCAACGCCAGCGAATATTCGACCTAGAATATCAGTTCCTTTCGGTGCTCCATTGATGCCATCACAAACTGCGCTAACCACTGATGTTGGTGGGTAATCAAATTGCGCTGCTTCTGTGTATATTTCGTCTAAATAATTCTTTAGCTCTGAAGTGTTCTTCAGAAGACTGAAAAAGTAAATTCAATAGATTTTAATTTTTTTTTTAAATTGGTTGCTGATATAAGTTAATTTTGTTGCTATATACCTGCAAGTCTTGAATTTTTTGCTGAGAATTGAAAGTCCATTAGGCTGAGAAGCTACTTTTTCAATTTCTGCCCATGATTCCGATATAGTTTTATAGCAACTCTCGCTGGTTTCCTTCACCATCCATCATAAGCAAATGAAATTAAGGTTGTCAATCACAATTCAAATAACAAGCTAAGGCACCACGCAGCATGTGATTGTTTCAAAAGCTATATATGTTCTTAAACGTATTTTTCTATATTATCACTTTTAGAAAATTCAGAAAGTTTTATGCAACCTTCGGAATGAAAAATGAAAAAATGTATTGAAAAATAATCATGCCTAATTATAACAATTGAGCTTAATTGAATTGATATACTTGCAATTTATTGTAAATAATGATCATGAAGACAATAACATCCATATTTGTTGTATCTTATATTTAACAAAACAAAAGGAATAAATATTATTGTTTTTTTTTTTTTATCTAAACTAAATCTATATATTTATTCCTGGACCAATTATTATTAAATTGTTTTTTGTATAAAGGGTCCGACTGATTTATGGACCAATTAATCAATACTGCATGGTTACATTAAAAAAAAAATTATAGTTTCCAAATATTAATAAGCTGATTATAGAAATTATTTTGTATACACGATAATAGATTATTGGCTCAGTGTGAATAAGAATATAGATGGAATCTAATTAAGAATTAATTTTTTTTTAAAAATCCTAATTTTCTCTGACCTTGAAGTCCTTGGTTATTGTGGAAAAGAATCCAACAGACGGTACAGTGTCATCAAAGTAAAGAATTGGAGCTGAAGAAGCTAGAGCACCAAGTGCAATATGAGGATACTTCAGCCGAAACCACGAAGCTAGCACTGTTGCAGTTCATCATCAATTAAATTTTAAGGTATGCTATTTATAAAGTTAAGATTTATAAATTACATATATATTAAACCAATTAATTAATTAACTTTCAACTGTCATAATATATTGTTAAGACGCTGTTTATGCTTTTCTTCTGGACTAAGCTATAATATTAATTAATTAATATAAAAAAAATTACTTCCACAATTAATTTTGTACTTGCACGTAAAGATTTTCTTATTCTTATGCATTATGATATAATTCGTTGTTGTTGCTTTTTTTCTTTTTCTTAAATTTTATAGGCTTCAATTGCGAATTTGATTTGAAAATAATTTCAGGAAAGTTTATTGATTCTCATAACGTTTGAAAAGTTTGTTGAAATGACTTACGTCCACCATAGGATCCACCAATCACAATAACAGGAGAATTCTTTTCAGAATAGTTGTTCATGACATGCATAATAATGGCAGCATAGTCTGCTATAGCTTGAGCTGAGCTAAAATATCCAAGATAACTTGCATTTTTCAAGGCCTCCTTGCTTGATCCAAATGGCATCGATTGACCATAGTAACGATGCTGTTAATATTTTATAACTCTTATCAATATGAAATTAAAATTAATTTTCATGAACTAAATAGGAAAATAATACTCTATACATTGTTGGAAGTAAAATCTCACGTAGCTATTATATGAAAGATAACAACCATAAATATAATTCTTAAGCGAACTAATTTTTTCTGGATTATTACGCCTACCCAAATAGCTTAACAATCTAGGAAGATTTTGGTTCTAACATTTTTTATGACAAATTGGGCCCAAAGAGGTAAAAGGTCTAAATGACTAGGTGAGAGAGTATTTAGGTCTAAACAAGAGAAAGCCCTTGATTAAAGAAGTTTAAAGTTATTGAAGAGTGTTGAAGATAGAACTCCACATCATTAATGGATGAAAGATAGCTAATTTCAACATGGCTTAGGCCAAGAAGCTTGAATCCAGGAGAGAGATAAATTTTCATATTACTAATTTTTGAAAGAGAATACTTTCAAAGTAACATTTTCTTTAATAAAATATCTTGTGTATTGGAGCATTTTTAAAATTTAGAAATAAGTATTTTGCTCTTTTTATAATTCTATCCGACATAAATTGAAATTAGTTTATAGTCTAATAGATTGTAGGATACTGAATATTTTTTTTTTAAAAAAAGAAAAAACTAATTTCAAAATAATTTAAACTATTTTAAAAATAATGATGGATCACCATATATGGAGCCAATACATGCAAATTAATATATATATATATATATATATATAGTTAGTTTACTTAGAGGAATATTGCATATTTTTACCTCAATGTAGAGGAGGAGAGCCTTGAAACGAGGAGCATTATCTGTAAGGAACCCAATACCAGATAAATCATCATTTAAATTTTCTTCTGCACCAAAGAACACAAGGATTGGTGCAGAAGAATTTGGACCACTCCAATATTTAGAATTGATCACATATCTTTGCTTGAAAGTGGTATAGCTTTCAGGCTTATAGTTGAAATGGTCGAGTGTTTGTGAGTAGAAAAATGTTACAAAATCATTTGGAGCAGATTCAGAATTCGGGGTAGTTTTGGGTTCACTTCGGTTATGTCTTCTAATTGCTCTAATCCTTGGGATCTTGATCAATTGAGTCGCAGAACCACAAAACGAGAAAATTAATAAGAAAATTACGAGTAATTGATGAAAAGGGTATCTAAGAATAAGAGTGTACATTATGGTCCTCATTACGTTTTGATGTTTAGAATTAATTCTCTCCCATATTTATAGTAGAAGATTGGGTATATATTTAACTCATGTATATAGAGTTGGGTGAATTCATGTTGGCTTAGTGGGCAGAATATAATCAATTAAGATGGTCAAAGTGGTATTGGCTTTTTAATCATACCAACCAAGAATCAAGAACAATAAATCACAACCATTAAAAAATAAAAAGGAAAAAGAAAAAGGAGAAAGAAAAGAAAGAAGAAGAAGAAAAGCAGAGAGAATATATTATTACTGTTTTGAGAAAGAAAAGAACTTGTTACTATTATGAAAATTATGCCCTTAAAAGTGGATGGCAAAGTTTTGAGATCCAATAGAGATGATATCACCCTCAAGTTCATTCAAATCTGACAAATTATATTAGAGTAATCCGAATTATTTATTCATAAATGAATGATTTAGGTTAAATTTGATAAAAAAAAAAAATTTAAAAAGAGAAGTTATTGAATAAGATTTAATCTTAATTATTCATTTATAGATAAATGACTCAGATTAATCCAACGAAATCTATTATATTTGGATAAACTTGAAAAATTCTAAATGAGTTAGATAAACCCCATTTATTATTGAAAATTTTAATGGGAAGAAAATTCCATTAATTCTTAGCAAAATTATATGTTAACGATTTCGCTAATATGTTATTGACGTATTAAAATTTTCTTATAATTAATTTAACATTTTTAACGTATAAAATTTATATTTTATACTCCTATGTAAATGTATTATTAATTCAGTTTATAAATCAATAAATATTATAAATAATCAATAAAAGTCAATGTACATATGTAAAACCAACGAATAACTAATAATTTAAAAAAAATGAATAAAGAGCCAGTTAGATAATACAAAAAAAATCAAACGGATATCAAAAAATGCAACTAAATAAACATAATTAATAAATAAATGTCAGTGTTGAGACTTTAGTTTCTGGTTTCAAGCCCTCCAGTTTGAGTCCTTCATAAAAAACCGAAGGCCGGTTGGTGTAAAAAACATGCACAATGTTTTAGAAAAATAATTTATAAAAAATTAAAAAAATCAGTTAATTAAATCAAAAAAATTTTAAACATACTTTTTATTAAATACACCCTTAAACTCTGCGTATACAGTAATCTGGACTGTATTTATAATTCATTATTATATTAAAAATATATATTTTATAATTATTTTTAATAAAAATAAAAATAAATTTTTTGTATGACAATATATTATCTCTAAATTACATTATGAGGTCTTTAAATTTTACGTTTTTTTTATTAAATTTCTAACTATTTATTTGATTTTATTGAGTCTTTTAATTTCGATGATGTCCTTTTTTATTTAAGGAAATTAACAGAAGTGAATTACACTCTCAATTATGGCACGAGTAGATTTGTTATTCAATGCCTAGTAGGACAGAGAAAACTATTTTTAAAATTTTAAAAAATTAAAATTAAAATAGAAACTGACCTTTTTGCCAATCTATCTACATTATTTGAAATTACTATAAGGTGTTAAAAATATAGATTTATAATTTTTTTAATTTTTTATAAATTATTTTTTATAAATATATTTTTTTGGAAAAAATTATATTTATCTATTTTTCTCTAAAAATAAATTTTAAAACTCAAAAAAATTATTTTTTTACAGAAAGTACATTTTTCAAATGTAACATTAAACCGATCCATAAATAGTTTCATCTCTCCCCTTCCATATCACCGTTCTCCCACCCAGATCAACTGGGTATGTGTTTATTGATTGGGACTTATTTATTTGACCAAGTCTTTGAGCTTTATAATTAAAAAAAAAAGAAATTGATTTATATTGGAATTTCATGAATTAATTTTATATTTTAGTTTTTCAATTCTATATTATAATGGATTTTTTTTCTTCAAGTGCTTATAAGCCTGATTTCACTTTTGGCGAAATGTATTAAATTAGTTTTCTCAGTTTCATTAGAAATAGACAGTTTATATTGAAATTAAGTTAGAGGGAAGTCTAACATAACTTAAAAAATATTTGTTTCCCCAAAATTAACTTGCAGAAAATGTAGCCACTAATTTGATTATTGCCATTAATTAATATTGGGTGGGTGGGTTCTGAGGTGGAATCAACCAGATAAAATCCATAAGAAAAATAATATTAGAGACTAAACATCCTTAATCATGAGACTACCTTTTAAATTTTAATGCATAATTTCTTTTATTTTTATACTTTCAAATTAAGATGAAACTTAAAGTCTTAAAATGGCTAACACATCGATTATTGATTATGAAGATGATATCTTAATTTATTCTTCATCTT